>JUDQ01000031.1:0-45480 GCA_000812075.1 Scedosporium aurantiacum
CCGCCCTCCCTCCCTCACACCCTCACCAGGCCAGGTGTAGACCCATGCTCCCAGCCCGTCGGTGGCCAATCACGTGTAGCCCTGACCCTCTTAACAGCAACGTCCGTGTTTTATCACGGCCTTTTTTGAAACACGGCTTGGCTCACGACGGATCCATCCATTGCGACCTGGTACGCTTGTGCCTGGCAGACTGCATTTACCTGGAGCTTTACCTGACCGTAACTGGTCCTCGGCCTTCGTTGCTACACTCTCAGACCGTCGGCTTGCACTATCTTGCGTGCAAACGAGATGAAAGTCCTTGCAAGGCTGTACGTCAGTACCGAATCTGAGGAGGGGGGCGGGGGAAAGGGCGGGAGAGAGAAGATGAGAATTACGAAGTAGAATGAGAGGAGAAAGGCAATGAGAAAGACAAAAGGGTCGGGAATCCGAGAATCCGAGAATCCCGCGAACTGGTTGAGCGATAACGGCCGATGGGGGACAGAGAACGGTGTTGAGGGGCATCTGGAAAACAGCAGTCCGCCATGACTCTCTGTCTCCCTTCCCCAGATCACCTCGATAGGCTTGATCTGAGGGCCGACAGCTCCACATGTAGTGGGATCTCGGAGCAATACCTGTGACGAGGAAGTAGGCTCACCAACTACCATGGCTTTTTCCTACTACCCCTGGTTGACGTCGAACCCCGGTATGCGTCGTCAAATCCCGAGCTGGATAAAGTCTCACTGAAACAAGCTTAACACCAATATGCTTCTCGATACTCCCAATTCCCTGCAGTGCTGCCTGCAAGCCCTCAAAGATACCATGTCACTCCTAGATATCCATTGTTAGTGCCTTGCGAGGGTGCATCCCCCAGAGATCTGATACAGTTACCAGCAAGGGCATCCCCGAGATTTCCCTGAGTCCGCCTCGCATGAATGAGCAAAAGGAAACCTCGTAAATCATCGAAGAGAACGGGTAAAGAAAATTCAGATGATTGTTCGAGCAAAGCCCGGAGTGTGCGCAATGTTTCGTTTCGAGGTCTCTTCTTTTTTTTTATTCTCTCATTTCTTCATCCTATTTCTGCCCATGATAACAACCCCCTAGTTCCCCTCGAACTTCCTCTTCTCTTTCTTTTTTTTCTCTTCTTCATCTGCTGAGCAGGTTCTTCGGTTTTCCGTTTGCATTTTTAGTGTGGTTTGCATTTAACTTCTTCTTCTCTTCTTCTTTTTCACCACTTCCCCTTGCATAAGGTCAAGGTCGAGCGCTCGGGGTCACGAAGAACGCACGGGAGATTTGTCCGTGAGAGAACAACTGCATCCAACCCACCCCTGTTCTTCATAGCTCCTATAACACATACCTCTCCTGCTCTTTCTTTCCGCTCGGGGCTTGTTTCTTTTTAGCAAAACTCACAGGCTGAGCCTTTTTCTTATGTTGGGGTGTCGCTGCATTTCTTCATTTCGCTCTTGAGAGGCCGGACCTATTTTCATCTGTTATAAGTCTCCTGCTCTGGCTCAGGAAGACCGGGGACACTGGGAATATAAGTCAACAAGGGGATAATAAGAAAGAAAGGGGAAAAAGGAAAAAAAAGAAAGGAAAGCAGAAACACGGGGATCAAGATGGCCATCTCCAAATCTCTTACTAGGAGTGCCTCCACAGCCTCCATCAGATACAGGTAAGCTCTTGAGAGAAACCCCTACATACAAGATCCCAAGTCTTTCCTATGCTAACAAACCCGCCGCTAGATATGCTTATGGAGAGCTCATCCGCGTTTACGTCGGTCGTGAAAACCGAGAATTCATCATCAACAGGGCCCAGCTCTGCGCCGCCTCGTCCTACTTCCAAGAGAAGCTCAAGCTAGTGGACGACTCCTCCGTCATGCACCTCCCGCGAGACTCGCCAGCCATGTTCGAGCTTTTCGTCACATGGGTTCACAGCCAAGTCTCTTTCCGGAAGTACCTCGACGACACCATCACCATGGCCTGCAGCCAGCCCGTCAACGTCGACTCGTCGACCCTCTGCCAGAAGCTCCACTGGGCCCTGGTGCGCCTGCACCTCTTCGCGTCCACTCTCAACATCCCCACGCTGCAAGACACGGCCATGGATGCCATCCAGGACCTTTACCTCCGCCGCGACTGGGACGTGACGCCCCGCTTCATCGCCTTCCTCTACGAGCAGTGTTCCCCCTCGGCCTCGCTGCGCCTCCGCCGCTGGGCCGTCGCCATGGTCGCCTACACACTCTCCTCCACAAACACCCTCGACCGTACCCCGGACTCCGTCCCCGCCCAGTTCCACGTCCTGCTCAAAACCTACCCGGAGTTCAGCGCCGAGTACGCCAACCACCTCCGCAAGATGTCCGCCTCCGGCCTCGACATCCGCGTCAAGAACCCCCAGCTCCGCATCCCCGCCAACCGTCTGCGCAACGAGGAACGACGCTTCGCCTTCCGCCAGTGCGCCTTTCACACGCACCGCGCCGCCGTCGGCGAGAAGAAGTGCCCGCACGACTTGGCGGAGATGAAGCTCAAGAGGATGCCCATCATGGCTCCTCTCGTCGAGGATATTAGCGGGTTCGAAGAGGCCTTGATGACGCACGGGAATCCTGACGTGCCGAAGCCGTTGAGGCGGCTTAGGTCCGTCTCGGGGAGCCAGATATGAACTGGATTTTGTTTTCGTGGTGGATACTGAGTTTGGCGATGGAAAGTTGGAACTAACATCTTTGCGTTGACGACTGAAGCAGTCTGGTCTGGCCTTACGTTCCTTATGACTTTCTCCTTTTATCTTTTTTCCCTTTTTCCCTTCCAGTTCACCAATTTTCTTCTTCTTCTTGGCTCCTCGAAGCACTCAAGGGCGACGGCACCTACAGCATTCGAGACCACCCTTTTCGGACAACCATTCCCTTTGTCCCCAATACATTTTTTTTTTGTTTGCCGAAACAGCAAATATCCCATACCCCCATCTTTCCCTTCTTTCGATGTGAGCAGCAGACTTTTCTCTAACAAGGAAAGCGCCCATCGCGGGGTCCAAGTCGATAATCTACCTCCCCATTTTCCTATCTCTTATTGTTGTCTCTTATACCCGCTCCAGAAGAAAGCACAGATCTCTCTCCAGAATAAGGGAAAAAACCAAAATCAATTAAATGTACTCGAGATGTTATTGACTGATAGCTTTGAACCGGGATACTTGAAAAAAAAAGTGAATAAAATACCGATTGAAGGGGTAACTCGGCCAAACTGTTAAAGTGCCTGATCCGTGTGCACGCAAGTTGATGAGGGAAAATTAATTTCGACTCCTGTAAGGGATCACTCCTGTGATGTCATGCATCGAGATGGTCAAAACGCTCCCTGTGAACCTAGACTGTTATTATTTTTCTATTAAAGAGTATTCAATCTTGTTTGCGCTCTGTCCTCGTACAGCATGAATTTGATTAAGGTATTATGCGAAGCTACCCTCACTTCAAGCCCTGACCAGAACTTACCTGTAATTTTCACCCTTTTCTTCCTTTTCCGGTTTAACAGCTGCTCATACAATGTTACGTGGAGTAATGATCGACAGGAACAACGCTTTGAGCTGAAGATACGAGAATGCGGACGGGGCAATTCATGTCCCTCACGAAAACGAGACTCGATGTGGGTTGTTGGCAAGAATTTATTCATTTTAGACACTAAACAGGCAAGGTCGGCTTCTGACCCTCCCATTCGTCTCTCAGATCGACATCAGCTCAGTCAATATTGTCATATCCTCATCATAACTGTAATCTTGACATGCCCAAATACAAAAGAGTAATAGTAAAAAGTGAAGAAAAAAAGAAGAGGAATGAAAGAAAGTAAAGAAGAACGCGGTTAAGAGAAGAGGAGAGAGAAAAAGAAAAGGGGTAAAGAGTTAAAAAGAAGAGAAAAAAAAAAGAAGAAAAAAGACAATTTTCCTTGAGCCTCCTTGTAGGGAAACTGGTTTTCCGAAGGCACGCCAAGGGATATAAGGTGTAGAAGGTAAATATGAAAGCCATGTTGGCAAAATACAAGTAACAGGATGAGAGTAGAAGAAGAGTGTCGGGAAGTAAGAGGAGCATGATCATCTATACATGTGCCCTCCAAGAAAAAAAAACATGATGGTTTTCATATCGTCATAACTTTTCATAAAACGCCGGCCGTGATATACCCAAAGAGAAAAGGAGAAAAAAAATGAAGGGAAAAAAGCCCCGTTTCGAAATAAAATTCCAGAGAGGCAGAGATGCGTCAGAGGAAGCAGAATGGAAGACGAAACAAAAGAAATGTAGGCCTGAGATATGCAAGTATGCAAATCGAAATGCTCTCTAGCACAAGGTGGAAGGAAATCAAAGCGAGGATGTTGTAGTAGCTTCCTACACGATAGAGCGGCGGAGGCCATCAAGACGCTCGGAACCGCGCAGTTAAAGTGGAGATTCTGACCGTCTCCAGGTCTGATCCCGCTGTCGGAACTCTCTTAGGCGCTCATTGATGTAAGTCAATCGACTCTCAAGGTTCGCCCTCGGAGGGGTATCGGCATCATTTGTAGGCTGCTGAATAGTAGCGAAAGGGCGACGGACTTCGCCTAAACTGAGGTCGTGAGGTTGGGAGAGACGATTCGGGAATGAGAGGCTGGAGGGCGGGGCCGAGAACGGAGAGCCTAGCCGCGGTGGTTGAGCAGCAGGAAGTGCAAGGGTTGCAATAGATGCCATTGGGGGAACCTTTGATCCGCTCGAGACTGATGGTTCGGCCGTCACTACTAACTCTTCGATATGAGTGCGCGGGACAAAAAGATCGTCACGCTGCCTCGAGCTAGTCGAGCTGAATTCCAGCTCGGCCTTAGCTGTCGTACTTGCACCACTAAGACTGTCACCTGCAAATCCCGGCGCAGTCCATAGATCTGACCCAAGACTGGGTCGCTTGCCTTTCCGCAGCTCGCTGGCTGCTTGGCGAGATCTACGCTTCTGGAGGGTATTCGATCGGCTCCTTATAGGTCGCGCTGGTGATTGGAGCCCGCCACGACGAACCTCAAAGGTGTTGGTCTGGCGCTGGGGCATCGAAGAACGGAAAGAAAAGCCGCCAGCCAGAGTATTGGTCGAGCTAGGTCCATAGCTTCGGGCAGTGAAGGGAGACCCAAGCCGGTTGCGAAGGCTTTCGGGGAGTTCCAAACTAAATTGGGTAGGCTCGACTACAGGCTCTGAGGCTGAGTTTTCTAGTGCCCTAGACTCTAGGGCTGAGCTCGTCAACTGCGCCAGGGGAGCTGTTGGCTGCATAGAGTCGGCGGTGCTGAGAGCCAGTGACATGTTCATGTCACGGGCCGAGAAGACAGAAGGCGATCGAAGCGGGGTTGATTTGCGGTTCCAGTGACGAGCGATCGTTCGTCCAAAGGGGGTAGGGCTATGAGAGAGATATTGGTGTGTGCGGGCGGCTGACGATGCTGCCTTCATTCGGCACAATTCTCGTAGGCGAGCTCGCGTCGCAGAACATGTGTGGGGCCACTGGATATAGGCATTTGGGCCGTCGGCTGTGGGCGTGTTGCTTCCGCTCTTTTGCTCAACCGTGAGAAGGGGTCTCGATCCCTTCCAGCTCCGCTTCGCCTCCCGTGCGACGCGAACACAGACTCCGTGAGGAGGAATACCATTTCGGCCAGCGCGGAAGGGTGTCACCTTGGGGTCTTGGCAGTACATTAAATACGTTGACCACAGATGCTCGCTCATTGCCTTTGTCCACGGCGCCTTTCGCATTTTCCCTTTTAATTTGGCGGGGAGAGCCTGGGGGATATAATCGGTAGTTTGGCTGAACATTTGCGAAGATTCAGTCTCATATTCGGGACTTATGCAGTGGGCCTCGTCAGAGGCTAGCGAGATGCGGCTAAAGAGAGAGACACTGGTATGGGTGGATCTCGCGGTAGATGGCCGGCTCGACTCGCATTCGGGGCTGGACTCGGAACTGCTGATCGCGGAGTCGATGGTCCAGTCCGGATACCGCCGTGATGATGATAGAGATGCGACTGCGTCCGGCGCGGGTGTCTTTGGAGGAGAAAATGTGCTCGCTCTGAGCCTCTGGAGGGGAATTCCACATTCTTGAATATGGAACTGCGGGAGAAGTGGAAAAGGAGCGGTACGTGTAGAAGATTCGGCCGGCTCTTCAATGTCAGGAACTTCAATACTGGGAATCGGGACATCGGCGGCGGCAACAGAAGCGAGGAACTGTTGTGTGGGCGCAGTGAGATACGATGCTTGCGACGCGTTGCGACGCTTGAGCCTAAACCTCGGGCGCGGAGGAGATGGCGGCTGGTCTTCGCCGTCTGTGGTAGCAAAGGGTTCAGGCGTTCGGGGCTCTGGTAAGTCGGGGTCATGGTAGCGGAAACCCCTTGGTAGGGTAGCCGCGCCGGAGTGGATCGCGCTCATGATCTCTGGTTGTGTCGCGCTTTGAAGGAATGCGACGAGCTTGCAATAGGATATTCCGGATATAACAAGGGCAATCGCGCTAAAGGAGGGAAACAAAGAAAATGGAAATACCGAGCTCCAAAGAAGCAGAGGTCGAGATATCGAAGGAGAGGGAATGGTAGGTAAAAGCGGCGATGGCGCCAGGTCTAGGCCGTGTCGCGCGACGGGTCAGGGAGTTGAAGAGGGACGATGCGAGACAAGGCGTCGGCCATCAAAGCACAGGCGACAGGTGCTTTTCACGACCTGATTGGTATAGTTAATTTCCGAAGACCGACCTCTTGTTGCTGTGGAGTTTGTTCCGCGCGAGTTCCTCAATCGGGGGTCAAGGTTGGGGTCGACCGCGAGAAAGTCGGATGGCTGGGGACAAATCGGACGGAGCGGAAGTGGCGCTTTATCCAGAAAGCCGACGACCAAGAAATTAATGCAGCAGGAAGAAACCTGCAGGTACACGCGAATGAGTTCCGTCGCTGGACCCGGCAAAAAGTGAAGAAGAGTGTGCTTAAATCGGCAGGATATGGAGGATGATTGCGTTGAATGGAGTAAAGAGGAAAATATTAGAGGGCGTCGTAGCGTCGTGGGAATCGTGGGGGACGAGGACTGGGGAAATAATGGGCATCGATCGTTGGGTTCCTGGGCTCGGTGTCGCAATACTAGGGCCGTAGGCTTGGGCGTAGGCGTGGGCGTGGTTTCCCTGCGCTCTGTGCTCTGCGCGACAGGCGGAACTGAATTTAGGGTGGCGGGTGGTGGGGATTGGGGTAAGGACGACCTTGATCAATCTTGCCTTTTTCAAAAGGTGACAGTGACTGGGCTCAGAAAACAGGCACCACCACGCCGTTAGGAGGATAGTCGGTCACCAACAAGCACAAAGGAGAAAAAAAAAAAAAAAGAAAAGAAAGACTTGAGGGTTAGAAAATGGGGGGAGGGGGGCGATGTTGGAAAAAGGAGGGAAAAAAAAGAAATGAGGACGAAGAAAAAAAAAAAGAGGGCAGTGGTAACTCTTTCAAGATCGATCAAATTGATGCGAGGAGGAAAGAGCGGCAAAATTGGAACAGGGAAATGGGCTGTAATAACCGGCGGTTGTACTGAAGTAGTGGAGTTTTAGCTGAGCAGCTCGAGTAATGAAGGAACAACCAGGACGGCACAAAGTAGTGTGCACTACCCGCGTCTTCGTACCTGCCGGACAATCAATACTTGGTACAGTGTGTGATGTCTCGCACTTACTAACTTCGTCCATAGCACGGAGCACGGATCTTAGGGCTCAAGTTAATCAGGATCAATTGACCAAATCAAATGCTGCGCTGTGCTCTCTGCTTTCCAATCTCTCCTGAACAGGGAAGCAACACGGCGTAAACACGAAACTAGCGTGGCTAGGCAGGCACTGTGAATGTACCGAGATACCTATTTCGTGCTTTTACTTTGTACAGATTTTGTTTGGGGGGGAGATAGAGGTACCAAATATTAGTACTTCGTACACTCCTTCGAAACTTAGCCAGGGCATACATTGATGTACTCCACTCAACTAGTACATCAGGCCCTTGCTCAAGGGAAGGACAACGATTGATTGCTGGCCTGGCTCTGTTGTCAATGGACCACTGACGTTGGTACGAAGGACGAAGGAGTTGAAGAAACCTGGGCGGTAAGAGATATCAATTGATCATATCTGGTCTAGGATGTAATCACACTCCATGAGAGGAATAGCGCATTTTCGTCAGTCGCATCGTGCGTCTTGTGCCCATGCAGTCCCAAGAGAGTCCCTGCAGTCGGGTAGCGTTGAGGCAATAGTTGGCATTTACTTCGTAGTATGGACCACCAGCGAGCCGACATGGGGAAGATCATGGGCGCAAGTCGTCAGATCACCTTGCAGACCCTACAATTGTACTTCGTAGATACCCCAAATGAGATGGGAAATGCACGGCAAGTCCACTTTTTCCAGGCTTCGGTCCTGTGTCTCCCGGGAGCCACGATTGTACATTGAGGGAATGTGGATTTTTGAACTCAATATTAAGCTGGTCCCGTACTTATGATGCGAAGACGTGCGTATATCCAAAGCCGGCTTCTGCAAACCGTGCGCTCTTGAGAGCTTGCCTGATAGGGGGAAATGATCACTGGTAAAACGGAGAGAACAGTACCCTGACTAGGATAATTGACCTTTCGAGTGCAAGAGCCTGGTTCCGGAAACACGATGGCAAGCCAAATGCTTCGTGTCGCTCTGCAGGATAGGTTGTATTCGGCTCGGTGGGCTCGCCTAGCGGTGGAAGTGGGCTCAGTTATCCGGGCGCCATGCCATAGGCCTTCGCCTTTAGCTTGCGGCGACTGCTCGACAGGTTGATGCATCCCACTAATGTAAAAGGATACGGGAGGAGGCACAGATTGTGGCCAGTCCTGGGGACACGACAGTCAGGAGTGCATATGCATCGATCCCCAACTCTCAAAGCGGCGAACGGGAGGTATGAAAACGGATAGCTGAGGCCAGAGGGGTTCATCCAGAGCGAATCGATTTGGAGCATCGCGCCTGGCGAGAAGCGCGCCAGACAAAAGGATTGGCTCAGGCGACGGCCGGGATGATGCTGTTGTTTGGGGCTCTCATTGGGCATTGGGTTGCCAAACCGCAGCTCTCCGGCAGCTGTTTGTCGTGCTCGTTGGCTTGGCCTGGAACGATTGAGACTACTATTTGTACACACACCCTGCTCGACTGGGTCGATGGGGGAACGACAGAGACAACATTCGGCAGCGAATCTGATGTCATCGGTACTTAATCGCAGACCTACCCAAAGGGACTCTGAGAGCTGAGGCAGTTTTCGCATTGGCCAAAGCCATGACATCCCTCGCTCTACATCCACATCCCCTACACGTGCATCGACATCGGAAGTTCTAACCAGAGGTGAAAAGTGAAAATGGACATGATGTGATCCAAGGCCGAAAAACTGACAAGGGAGAACAAATGAGAATATTAAGCGAACAGAATATCGCGTGGCAGCAAGGAACATCACCAAACCGAACGTTGAAGAGTTCGCATCAGGATTCGGCACCTGGCAGCAGACCTTATGACCACAGACATATCGTTATGCGGTCGGCCTGTCACTGGTCCGTTTCTTCTCCATCACGAGTGCCGCTCTGGAGTAATTGACTGAGAACACCTGCAATCAGTAAACCCTCAAAGTTGTTGACAGAGATGAGGGGCAACTGCCAGTTGTCAATAGAGGTGGGCGGGGACTGACGTCCAAAATTTTGGAGAAACCGCGTGCCTGACACGAAAAAACGCGCCTGCCGCGTTTTGGACTAGCAAGCCCCGCTTTTCAAGCCTCCACGCCCAACGGTGAATGCAACACAGTGTATCCGGTGCTATTAACACAACCAGTACGAAGTCGGTGCATAATGATATGCGGCAGGGGCACCTTCTCCCGGAATCTACAAAGTACTTCGTAGTTTACGACAGCACTCCTTCGTGGTCAAGCACTCATCCCAACGTCTGTCCAATATCAATTCGGTCCACAATTGCTCCCAAGAATTCCTGGGCGAAAAAGGCTGGCATTGTACGAAGTCGTTTAATAACGCCTGATGAGTGTGCCAATTCCAACGTCGTGATGTAGCACGGTATTTACCATTATGTACCGAGGTAGTGTACGGAGTACGAAGTCCTCACATATTACCTACTTCACGAATCCCATCTATCAGTCTGCCCCAGAGCAGGGCTATTAACCCTGGGAGAGGCTTTCTCGATAAGACATCCGCCTCTGTCATGTACTAATACAGATGTGAGAAGACTGGAACGACAACTTCGTATTACTCCGGAGTATGAATAGAATATAAACCCCCGAAAGAGCAAGGTTCAGAATTCCAGATTCGGCAGTGCTCATCAGGGATCCGCTACCAAACGTACACTACATTACTTCGTACACTACTCATACATATACTCATACAGCAAAGTAGCTTAGCACATGCAGACCCAGACCTATCGTGATTCTGGGGCTTCGGCATTCCTCACCGACTCCAATGGGCACCGGCCTTGCCTACTGCATTCTTACCCGCAAGCGCGAAGTTTATGCCTTTGGCCAGGCCAGGTTAGTTAGGGCTTACGTCGTGCTTGCTGCTGGCAGGAGACTGCACTAGATCAATGTTAAAAAGACCACAGCTCAAGTGCTGAAGTGGACCACCCCGCATTGCCACGCATCGAGCGCACGTAGTTGCTAAAGCCAGGGCACGATCTGTACTAAGATGCGGTGAAGCTGACGTGGTAGAGGAAAGTAGTACCGGATCAAGTGGATACGAAGCCTCACATCAAAGAAACGTTCCTAGACAACGGCGGCACATCAAAGAAGGCGGTGAAGGACTCAGGTTGCTGTTTGGGAAACGCGTTGGAATGAAAACGACGTGTCTGCCCTTTGATTTGGGCCGAGATGATTCAAGAGTAAACCATGTCAACGGTGTCAACAGGATTAGGGTTATTAAATCTTAACTTCCATCCAAGATTGAAGGGGGATCACCAACAAAGACATTCATGCGCCAGCCAAGTTCGGCTTCTTACCCCATAGCCTCACTATTACTATCCTAACTACTTCATACTTCGTAGTGATAAACTATTAAGATCCACGTTCTTAAATCGGGGCACTGAAAGTTTCATCTCTATTAGGCAGAAACGCGACCGACCTGAACCTCAAGTCAATCGAATCCCGCCGACCTGATCCCTGCCAGAGAAAGGCCTATTATTCTATATAAATCAACGGATCAATCCCTCGATTAGTCCCTTTAGTCCCTTAAGGTGGCAGAAAGCGACCCGTGAACCATCATGGCGGGCATTGACCCTCATTCCTTGAATCCTTCCCGCTCGATGCACGCTTACTTCGTGCAAGGTTCATTTAAGCTGAGGACCAAACATGGCAGTTCAACTAATTAATAAATTCGAAATCTATCCCTGATCCATACGCGCTTGTCCCTTACCTCCTTCTGCAAACAATTCTGAACGGACGCGAGCATTACACGCAACTTGAAGCGGTGCCATGCGCCAACGCTAACATCTGAAACAAAACAAAATCTCGATAAACAGCAAATTACCAAAAGCACCGTATTAAAGCGATTACCTCCCGCCAGTGCAAGTTTGGACGACCACGAAGTAGAGGCTAGACCAGGGAATTAAGCTCTGTGGCGCAATGACGATATTTCAATGCGCCATACACTGCCGTACGAAATCGTGGCCAGTCTCGCTGACAAGGGGATAAGATTTGCTAAGTCTTGGTGCCTGAACACATCAAAAAGAGACTACAGCCAAGTGATGCTAGTGAAAATCGGACAGAAGACGGACAGAGTGATGGGCAGAGCGACGGTCTTAGACCTGTCCAAGACAATGGATCAATGGTGTGAGCTTGCGCGGAAGCGGAATACCCCATGAAACACCAGCAATTGGTAGTACGAAGTAGGTCTTATCATTAGCAATACTGCTTAGGACTAACACGTCCTAAGAATCCGCCATCTATCCATATGGGATAAGAGAGAGGGAAAAAAAAAATGCATTCCCGGGCTCCTTCGTAGTCCAATTTTTTATCACTACCGATACAAGGATAGATGTGTCTCTCTCAGTGTCTCATGGATTTCCTTCCAGTAGATCTCTGAATCGATCACGAGCAGTCAGGACCCGCTTGCTTTTCCAACCATGGAAAAGGCTTCTTTCTGTCTCAGACATGTACCACCTTTGGATAGCATTCAGTACGAGTCCGATCGATAGCGCATTCTGGCCTTTGATTCTGTGATATGTTACATATTTTAGTTACTCGAGGAGGCATCCCAGCTTTGCCATGCAGCTTCTCCTCCACATCTTCGAGTCTTCGGTCTTCTACGGAAACGAGCCTTTGGGAAGCAGCCTGCAGTGCTTATTACTAGAGCCAAGGCAGACGCGCTTTTGAAGATGCTTCATACTCAAGTGGTAACGCGGATGGCGCGGTACCTTCCGCTGGCGAGAAGGGTCGCGGCTTTCGTTCTCCTGGTCCTCTTCTTTCATTACTTCACGCACTCGGGAAAGCCATACGCGGACGAAGTAATCCTCCGGTTCAAGGATTCCAAGGTGGTATTTATGGACCAATTCATGCAGAATGATATCAACGGCGGCTCTGACGGCTCAGCTCTCAAAGAGCTTTGCTCAAGCAAGAACTGGTACGCCGATAGAGTGTTCAGCTGTTATACCGCAGAGGGAGGGATAGCCTCGGTTCGACAATGGGAGCTCCAGTGTCTTCGGCTTGCAATAGAGACAGGAGGTAAGTCCCGTCGCAGACGTGATACCTTCCACTCAGACCATGCGATACTTAGACCTGCGCTCTCATTCAGCATCAACTCTCATCCTTCCGAACATAATTAAACGCAAAGACCGCGATTACCGGCATCAGAGACGTGCGCATGCTCCTCTCACGGGTGTCCCCATGGACTATATGTTCGACTTTCAACATCTCAGAGACACATTGGAAGCCCATTGCCCTCAGATGAAGGCCTACGCTAGCATTTCCGATCTCCACGACGTGCCTAGCCTCCTTACGTCGATCGATTTCAAGACAAGCGATGTTTTCGGTGAATGGGAAGAGATGGCCAGAGTCCCCGTCATTCCCGTCCCTACGCATTGGAGGGCCAAATTCGACGATTACATCGAGATAATACGATCCACTAAAAGGCCAAACAGAAGACCACAGGCCAACAGTCCTTATCGCGTGCGGTTAATGCCTTCGGGGATGAGTTTCCCCGTATACTCCGACAACCCAGAAACTCGCCATGATATCAGTGGTCTCTTACGTTTCCGGCAAGACGCCCGACTCCTTGCCGGCGCAGCCCTCTTCAAACTATCAGGGAAATATGGCGTGAATGTCGACCCCCGCTCTGGTCGCGACGAAGACGGTTTTGCCGGAATCCACCTCCGCATCGAGGTCGACGTGGAAAATGAGTTAGGGAAATCGATCCCCGAGTTCGCCTACCAGGCATCCGAAAGTGTCAAATACGTCACCGACACAGGACTCAAGGTAGCGTTTCTCGCGACTGGCGGGCCACGGGAGACGATTACCGAATTCGTCGAAGGAGCGCGAGAGTTCAACCTCACGGTAGTAACGAAAGAGATGCTACTAGAAGGTCGCGATCTGGAGCAACTTCGGAAGCTCACGTACGACCAACAAGCCATCGTGGACTACGAGATTATGAAACGCGCGACGAAAATGGTCGGATTGGGCATGACCAAGTTCTCAAGCGATCTTGCCATTGTGAGGGCGGAGGCGTATGGCAGAAAGCCTATCTTGAAGGTGCCCGAGCCTGACGATACGATGATGTGGAAGGATGAGCACACGACGCTATTCTGGCGTATGCCGAACATTGATTGGGCGAAATGGGTGAAAACCTGGTGGCCGTAATGCGAGGATGCCGCCCAGCGGAGGAGAGGAGAATTCATCAATGCTATCACTAGTTAGCTCAGGATAGGTTGGAGTGAGTCTAGAATTGTGTGGGATTTTAATTCGACAAGAACGTTTACGTGATCACTCCTGATGTACTTCGTAGATAATTTGATCAATCGGGTCTGCGAAGTCTAAGACTATAACTCGATGACAATGATGGCACAATGATCAAGTATATATATATCAATTGAACTGTCTCGCCCAACCCTCACAAGACCAAGGAAGCAGTTTCCTCATTCTTCATCATTGATCTCTATCATTCCCTTCGCGGACCGTCGTCACCTTGCCTCATTTGAGCTTAAATCCAGATCAATTTACAAGAGTGAATGAAACATTTCGGTTTTACGCACCCATTGGAGCCTTACAACCCTTCAGGTACCCCGCCATGGCAGCGAAAACCAAGTTCATCACCATCTCCAACTTCAAGGAAGAGCTCACGGGATGGAGTCCCGATTCTCCAAACCAGCTCTATGCCATTGTTGACATGGGAAGGTTAGCAGACCCCTAGATCTCATGAGATCTTGTGAAAATACTCGGATTCAAGTGTAAATAACCGCCGCTGACACTTCTTGCTGCCCGCTTCCACCCCAACCCTCAGCAATGGCATCCGCTTCACTATCACAGACCTCACCCCGCCATTCACTCGCCTCCTAAGATGCACTTACCGCGAACGCGCAGGCATCTCCCTCTTTGATGCCCTCTCATCCTCTGCACCACCCTCGTCAACAGATCTGAAGTTCCCCGCCGAGACAATCACCTTAGTCTCGGAAACCCTGGCGCGCTTCCGCCGCATCGCTGACGCTCACGGCGTAGCGCCCGAGAACTTTTCCGTTCTCGCCACGGAAGCCATGCGTCGAGCCTCCAACGCCTCGGCGATGCTCGATGCCATCCACCAACAGGCCGGCGTAGGCGTGCACGTGCTGGCTCCCGAGATCGAGACTCTCTTCGGAGCCATCATGGGTTCTCGGAGCTCCTTCGTCAACGTCGACCGCGGCGGTCTGTTCCTGGATCTAGGCGGTGGATCGGTGCAGATGGCCTGGGCAGACACGAGGTTGCCCGAGTACGAGGTCAAGGCTGCGCTGGCGGGCGTGTCGTTGCCATTTGGGGCGGCGCGATTCATTCGCGTGCTAGAGGGGGATGCCAATGTCGCCACGGCCCAAAAGGGAAAGTTACGCTCGGGAATGCGCGATGCCTTTGCTACTCTTTGCGAAAAATTCCCGTCTCTGAAGGAGTGTTTGGCTGGCGGCGAGGGCCTTGATGTTTACTTGTGCGGCGGAGGCTTCCGGGGTTATGGCTCCATGCTGATGCACAACGACCCCGTACAGCCCTATCCCATCCCATCTGTCGGTGAGTATACCGTCCCCGGTAGCTTTTTCCGACAGACCAGACGTATGCAGGAAGTCAATGAAGAGTTCGGCGGCAAGATATTCGCCATGTCGAAGCGCCGAAGGAGCCAGTTCCCCGCCGTTCTGGAGGTCCTCGAGGCTTTCATCGACGCTGTTCCGGCCATCCGTACGGCGACTTTTTGTACGGGTTCCAACAGAGATGGAGCTCTGCTTATGAAACTTCCGCGTGAGCTCCGAGAGTCCAACCCGTTGGAGGCACTCGCGAACGTGTCGCCGGAAGACAAGCCTGTAATCGATGCTGCCACAGCCGTCTTGAGAGGTTCGCTACCAAAGGATCAGGACCTCTCATCAGTGCCAACTATATTCTCCCTTGGCCTTGCGCCCCTGCTCGTGCAGAGGATCTGGTATCGTCTTGGAGAGGATGTCTATACCAACGCTGCATATGTGCTGCATGAGGCCGTGACCAGAGACCCCAAGGCGGCGGGGCTGACGCATCTCGCCAGAGCGGTCCTAGGACTGACGGGAACGGCGAGGTGGGGATCGAGCCTCGGGCCGATCGATGCGCAGTTGTACACGGGCTTAAAGGGTCTCTTGGATGCGGCGCATAAGACTTCCGGCTTTTGGGCCGAGTATATTGGTGTGGTAGCGAATATCTTGGCAATCGTCATCCCGTTCAAGCCCCAAAAAGCCGAGGATATCACAGGTGCAATCAAGTACGTCACTCCTGTCTCCCCCTCCCTTCTTCTACTGAAGGTCGCTAATTTTTGTCTTAGAATATCTGCATCACTGGAGAACGGCAAGAAGAAGGACAAAATTAAGGTCAAGCTCCAGATTGGCCCCTATGCCTTGAAGGGCGTTGATGTTAGTGCACTTGAGAAGATGGTTGAAGATATAGGAAAGCAAAGAGGAAAGAAGAGCGATATCAAAGTCCGCGTCGAGATATCCAAGCTTGGGTAGAATTGTTTTTTTTTTATATACTAAAAAAACTCATAACTAGATTTTCTTCGTTATTTTATCAAATCGTTGACTCGTGCCTCATGCCATAAGTAAAATAACGCGTAGCCGCCTCGACCAAAACCCCATCAATCATCTCTAAAGAAAAAAGAAAAAAAAAAAGGAAATATCATGCCCAGGAGCCCTAGAAGGAACTGGCTTTCAAATCCTAGCTTTTCCATCACTCATGTTTTGTCATCATACTAGCCCCGTCTCTTCATAGCCAACATCATCAAATCTCATCGTAAGAAACTAGAAAACAAAAGAAAAACAAAAAGCGCACCACTCGACCAGCCAAAAATGCAGAAAGGAAATGTAGAAAACAGCGAATGAATAAAGACTAGTAACGTCCGAAAATAGGACAAAAGTCCGGGGGGCGTATGGAAAAAAAGAAAAGAACAAAAATGACAAGGTCGTATCTCATCGATTTAATAGTCATCGTCCTCGTCGTCGCCATCATCGACGACCTTGGTGCTTCGGGAGGATGTCGATTTCCGGCTTCGTCGCTTCAACAATCTCTTGAGCTCATTCTCAACAATTGTCGAGCTAAGAAGGTTGTCAAACTCATTCTTAGAGCCGCGAAGAGCTTGGTCTATGGAGATGATTAGCACATATCCAGCATAATCGAAACCATTGTGCTGATGGGAAGGAACTTACAGAAGTCAACTCGGTTGTCGAGGATAGACTGAAAAAGTGCAGAGAGCTCGTACTTCAGCTCAAGAGGCATCCTCGTACGGGAGAGATCGAGCTCGAGGTTGAGACTCTTGGGCGTATAGAAGAAGCCTGTGTAGTAGGCCACCAACGCGGTGTACAGCCTGCGGGTCACCTCTCGACACCTCTTCTGGCTGCTATGGGACACTGTGTGGACCTCCGTATTAGTACAGTGTCTTCCTGCATGCCAAGACAGCCAAACCTCTCTCTGGTTTGACTTACAGTTGCTCAGAAGTTGTCGGTAGACAAAGATCAGCTGCCACAAGCAGACCCACAGAAGTGGCTTTTCGAAGGGCTGGACGGCCTTGCTTTGAGTCATGCAGCCATCAAGCTCGTTGAGAATGTCGCGCTCGAGAGACTCCATGGCCTTTTTGGCAATGTGACGGAGCTCCTCATGGACAGAGTAGGGAAGGCGCATGACGCCCTTGGAAGACCCGCGGTAGTAAATACCATTGCTGTGGCTTGAGTGCTGCGTGTGCTGCGTCATCCAGATCTTGAACATGCAGGTCAATTTTCGGACCCGGTCAACAAGGTCGAACTACAAGAGTGGTTAGCTTCCAACGCGACTGTCTGTGGGCAGCAGCTTTTTGGAGCTCACTTTGGGCAAGTAGTAGTCCCTGCTGTTGGGCCGATCCGAGTATGCCATCACAAAGGTTTCGACGGCCTTTCGGAACGGGGTCTTAGATTCGTAGAGAATCTGTTGACCGGCCCACCGGGCAAGAGAACCCCAGCTCGGAATGTGCTCCCTCGGGATGGCACAGTTGGGTCCGCTCGGCCGACCACCCTTCTCCGGACGGTAGGCCTGGATGCAAAGCTGCATCGTCGGGGCCGATGGGTCCGTCTCGGAAAAGGAGATGGGGGCATAAACGATTCGGCCAGTAAGATCATCTCTTCGGACCGATTCCCCGGCTTTGTCTGTGTGACGGAGAAAGGGGGGGTGGAAATTAGTCTTGGGTTTCTCAAAGAGTACTGGGGACTTGTACGGATGGAGGCAGGACAGGTCCCCCTGCCACTTCGTACCACTTCTACACCCCCCGCCCGCAAATGATCCACGTCTAAGACAAGAGGTAATGCATGTTTGCGGGGAGCCCAAGGATTCGAAGGTGGAAAAGCAATCTGCAAGGGCAGAAAAAGGGAATAATAAGAACAATAAAAAATAACAAGCGACTTACCATGGATGTTGACAAAAACGGGTCCAATTGTTGACAGTTGCTCGTGGATGCATAAGTACTCAAACTTCTTGCACGGAGCGCAAACACGCAGGTCGCACTTATATGGTCCCGTCTTAGTACCAGCTTTTCTCAACGACCATTTCGCGAAGAGCCGCACGGGTTTTTGGGGGAAAAAGAGAAGAGAGGATAAGAAGCAAAAGGAGATTAAAGATCAGACGCTAAGGAAAATGCCGTGGATTGAGAGGGAAAAAAAAATCAGCTAGTAGCGTGATGGGAAATTTTTCGTATTGAAACATAAAAAGGAGGACTGTGGGAAATTGCATTTTTTGGGTTTGGGAATTGTGCAAATCGAGCAGGGGTATGCGCTTACACGAACTCGTCGAATCCGGCATTTTATACAAGCTCCATTCTCTCTGACCTCGGCCGTCTGCTCGGGATGCTGAAGATGCCTCTTTTTGCTGCTCTTGCTGCTAGATTTGCTAGAAGACGAAGATGAAGACTTGCGGCTGTGGTGCTTTGGCGACGAGGACCGGAGAGGTGGCGAGGGCGGGTAGGATGGCGGGGAGGCGGACGACGGAGGCGACGAGGAGGAGTAACGAGGAGGAGAGGAAGAGTAGGATGAAGATGAGGAGGAAGAGGGCGAAGAAGAAGAGGCGGAGGAGCTTGAGTTTAGCATGAGGGAAAAGTCATGAGGGAAAGCGGCTTGACTGGGATCTTGATGAGGGTAGGTCCAGTCGTCATCATATTGCCGGACGTCGGGGAGGCTGTTTAAGAGCCCGCTGTTGTAATAGGCGTCCAGGAAGCCGTCAAAGTGATCAGAGGGGGGTGTCATCATAGAATCGGTTGTCAGGGCCGGGGTATGGCTAGAAGACCCCTCGGATGATCGAGTCACCCCGTTACCCTGGTCCCGCTCCCACGCCGCAAAGTCAAAGTACTTTTCATATTCGATATCACCCGCAGGGGATGGCATATGCGAGACAAAGCCATGTCCCATGGGTAGGGGTGAAGCCATGGCTGGTAGGTGTGGGCTGGTGTCCAATATGGCAGCTCGCTGCTGTTAGCCGTGTAAGTCACTGGTGCCAATCTCGGTGGCCGTCAAGGGGGGGGTGTGCGTGTAAGCCTGGATCTGGGATCCGTTGTGCGGGTCTTGGTCAGATGGCTCCTTCAGACGAACTCAAGTTCTTTCAAAGGTCTCAATTGCAATCCTCGTGAGATCAAGACAGCAGAGATTTGTCTCTTGTGCAAAAGATTATCTTCTCTATCTAACTTGGGGCCTCTTTCCCTGCTTCTCCAACTATGCTCTCGTCCCCCGGACCCAGATTCGGTGAGATCCGGACATCTCATTGGCCAATGCCCCTGTCGACCCAGATAAATGGGACCAATGACAGGCCCGCATTCCACCGAAAATTGAACCATCGCCATGGGTTCTGGATGGTCTTGGCCCGTGACCGGTCATGTGACTTGCGCTGAAGACTTCATCCCTTCTTTGGTCGCGGGTTTTCGGCGAGCGACGGAGCACCGGCCGGGGAAGGCTGGCACACGATAGTGAAGGAGGTTCTCGCAACACCTCTTCATAACACGCGGTACAAAGCTACAAAATTAGTCGAATCGGGGAAGCGGCCCCTCCCGCAGCTCCGCAGATTCCTTGCAGATTCTAGGTTACTTTGCCGACCCTGTAAATCGTATCCGTCTGATCGATGGACCAATGTTGTCGAGATACCTTGGGAAGCCTTTGCTGCCCGACTTCTCCTGCAACATCCCGAATCACACCCGCCTATAGGAAGAGGCCTCTACTGGCAAGCCTTGTCCTAGTTTTTTTTCATTGTTTGCCGTAGGCGCTTGTCATAGCCAGTCGGAAATTCCTTGTGCCCTGGGCCGCCTGGGTTCCTGCTTACCCTGGAAAGGCGCCGGGGGTAGTGCGGATCGTCGTACTGTACCGTACCACAACGCTACGTGACAGATCTAGTTTAGAATGATATTGATCAATGTCTTAGACTAAATTTGGTACTACTACACTCGACTGGAATGTGGCATTTTGGTGGGTCAGAAATAAAGGAGGGGTGTAAGTATAAACTCGAAGTATCAAATTGCTTTGCACTTTTCGACCCCCACAGTGGTCTGGTGCAGGTAGGCGAAGCATCAAGAGCGCGTACTTACACCGAATTTTGATCGCCAAGGCAGTCGGGAATCGTCCAGCCAGATAAGTATGCATACAAATACGTCGCGCACAACTCTCATACGGCGTTCTCGCCCTAAATTGGCTCGAATGCAAATTGCCGCAATGCATGGATTCTGCAACGTGGTTAAAGAAACGACCTAGGATCGGCAACCCCCCCCCCCCCCCCCGCGGGTCGCCATGCAGTCTATACACGGATGCCGATTATTTGCATACTTATATGACCGAGGCCATTACGGAGACGAGGTAGTAAATTACTTTCCATTGTCAGCTCGCGCGAGATGTCAACAATGGCCCTTGAAGTGCCTGCAAACTGCTGCCGACATGAACAGCTTTGGAGACACCTCGGCGTCTCCTATCAATCTCTACGACATGACTCTACATTATACAACTCAGCGCCAATATCAGGATATCGAATGTCTAAAAAAAGTGGCGTTTTGGGAGACGGAGCTACCCATACGCACACACAACTCTTGTTATTCCGCGGTTGCAGGCTGACGGCCGGCCAAAGCCTGATGGTTAGGCGTCTCTTGCTAACGGAGGTAAGCATAGGCACCGGTTCAATACATTCCGTTAACGAGGACACCAGGCTCGACTTGTTGCCACATCCCAACTCAGTTCGCCTGATGCGGTACGAATATCCTGAATAAATCTCGTAATCAAGCCAGGCAGCACGTTTATAGGCCTGTGGCGTGGGGTAAGGAGCCCGGTGAAACCCAACCCTTCGAGTCCTCGAGTGTTACTGGCAGCCCATAGGGTGGTCGCATGGCAGAAACGTGCATCACAGTCTATCGATGAAAAGTCCCAGTGACAACCTAGGAGTGCGGCCTGATGGTCTATTTCCCAACCCGGTTTGAGGGGGTGGTTTGAATGCGTTTCGCCATCGCCTGCTGGGTTCAACGACGCCCCTATCCAGCAGGATCTGGCCGTGTGTGGCTCGCTCGCGGGGATGGTGCATGTGTTGGACGAGTAGGTGATAATCCGACACAATTGACGGGACCATGAGTTCCCCCTTCCCGAGAGGCTTCTCTTACGAACCCATAGCCGAAGAGTATATGTACTGGTACTACTGTGGAATATGTGGAGTGTGTAGAGCTGGGCTTGTGAGTTCCAATTGTCTCATAGCTACCCTATCCCCCCCTCCTCGTGAAAACGATTAGGAATCGAGGTCGGTGGCTCTAAAAACGGTTGTAGTATAGAGAGTTATGAAGGGTCTACTGGATTCGGATTGATTCGGAGGGAGTACCCAGGTTATCGGGATTCTGTGTGGTTCGCCCTGTGCCAAACTCACATAGCCTTGTGCTGAGGAGATCGTGGCTTGTGATGAGTATGCCTGGGCGTAGGCTCGTTGATCGAGGGTAGTAAAGTATGCTTTGAGCGGGGCTGGTGCTGGCGATGCTATCGCCCGATCCATTGGGTCACCAAAGCCGGTTAGCAACCTGATTCGATAGCTTTGGATGCCTTCCTCATTCCTGTCTCTTGATGGTGATGGATCAAGGTTGATTCGCTCCCACACTTACAAGAACTCAAACAAAGGCCGACTGTTGGCAATTGACAAACACGTGTAAATTCACCTGACTCCGTCTGTCAGTTTGGCATCTGGCACAGAGTGTTCCCAGCTGCGAATTTATTTATTGTTGTATTCCTGAGGCATTTTTTTCTCAATTGAGTTTCATAGCCTCCTCCACTCTCAGAATCAAATTTTAATGCATCAATCGAAGTTGGCGCTCAACTCCACACCTCGTCGCCATAGATAGTTTTGCGGGAAGGCAACTGTATATTCGCTTACCAGTTTGCTCATCCTCTGTCGTGGTTTTTTTGAGCCGGCCGATAAATACTATTTTCTACCAACAAGTCCCAATGCTGTCTGAGAATCGGAAGATGGCAAGTAAGGATAAGGGTGCCGCAGCCCCTGTCATTATGTTCACACTAACAAAATTCGATTGGACAAACCAATGCTCATGTAATACAGAGGTACTTCGCAAAGGCTTGCGCCATTAGGAATAAATGACAGACATGAGCCGAATCGAATCGAAAAGAGTCTTAACCCAAGACATGCGAGTGGGCATATGAGATGAAGTACGAGTCGTGTAGACTTCATACTTTTGACAGCTGTAAGACAGATGCGCCAAACTTTGAGTTTGGAGGCCGCCTCAGAAACTGCGACATGATGATGAGAACTTCAGCCCTGTGCCTCAGACATTCCAGCCAAGTTTCAATGGAAGGTCATGGCGTGTATACACAATCGTCGGTACATCCTAATGTCATCATCTCATTCAAGTCGGGTCAGAGGTGCAGGACAAGTCGGTTATCCAAGGACACTCAGGTTCTTCGTCCGAAGGAGCCCGGCCCCCTGTCCGTTCATAGGTAATGGCTATGCTCCGCGAATCCCGCGCTGGAAAATGTGGGGAGCATGAGGCAACCCTGACACAGCAACTGTGGGAATTAATTCGATCGATAATTACTTGTCAGACAAAGGAGCGCGAGGATGATGACTTTGGTCCTTTTTTGAAGGCACCGGGCCATGTTAGCAAGGCTGGGTGGGCGACCAAAGTTGCATCAACACTGCTTCAGCTGACCGCCTTTGGACTAATAATATCTCGAGAATAACTGGCGCAACTACGAGTTGGTGCACATTCAAGCTGCAGTCTCGATCGCTGTGCATGTAGGTTTATGCATGGTGACAGAGCCTTGTGATGATGGTGGTGATGACGACAGGACCCGACTCCGCGGGACATGGCTTATCTCGAGACCTGGGAAGTGCATCGAAGGGTCTCGGGAGGTTGAGGATAACTTCTTTGGAGCTTTCGCCAGTCAAGAATCAGGAATAGGAGGGTGCAGTGCCCAGGTGGCTATGGGATATTAGAAGGATAATTAGTCTATTAGAAGGAGGAGCCTAATTATGTTCCACATGGCATGGCCTGGTGGATTTGCTTCAGGTTCCCGTTGGTAGTTGCCAGGTTGGGAGTTGGGCCTGGTCCATCTGGAAATAGATATCCCTTGCCAAGTTTCAATTGCAGGGGCTAGGACTAGACCCTCAAGCGAAGGATTGTACTTCGTAGATCCTGCTTTTTTAAGGAGGCCAGGGAGCATGGCCTGGCCCATTAAGGGAACGGAAGTGACGGGAAAAGCCAGACAGACAATAGAATAATTATCTCCCTTCACACCTCGTTTCTTCGCGCACCCATTTCCCAAATCCGGTCTTCACTCCTTGTGCGAGCTCAGCATCCGGCAACTACGAAGTATAGATTCAACAAATCTTCACCTTCAGGGGTACTTGCAGGACACCGGGAGCAGTCAGCTCTGCTCAGCCGACGCGGCGGGTTGCGTCATTAGAGCTAACGCCCAGATTCGTGATGCATACATAGTGGATATTCCTGAAAATCGAGAGAGCGCGAGTACGTACGGAGTACTGCAAACGACAGAGAACCGGTCACCACGACGGCGAGAACAAGGATTCGGCTTTCTAGCAGCCAGGTGGTTGCTATCTCGCGAGTTTTCGTTCAGTTTGACAGCAGCCCACCAAAGCCAAAATTGAATGCAGAACCGAATGAGGAGGGGTAGTTGAGTTTGGATTTAGACCTATCAAGACGGGGATCAGCAACAAGCATCACTCGCGTTCGTTGCTGGGCTGGGAAAAAAACAAGTTTCGGTCGATCTTCTCCATTTTCCAGGACTTGGTACCTCGAACGCGGCAGCACGAGGTGAACACGAGGCACAAGGGACCGCTCGAAGCTATCCTCCGCTAGAGTCGAACAGAAACACCCGTCGCGCACTTGTATCCACCCCCAAGCCTTGGCTCAGCCACCCAAGGCTTCGTACACCGGATGCGAGAGCGGACAAGGAACATACAGTCTTGACCCTATTTACGTCTTCATCAAGTCCTTTGATGAGGCATCTAGTGCGTGTGTTTGTTCCTGCCCCTTTGTTGATTGGGCAAGTCGCAGTTCAAAGTATAAAGTACTGCTCTGGCGGCGCTTTCATCAACCATGGCGAGTATGACGTCGGGTAAGTAACCTCCCTTCATGCCCTCCTTCCTCGTACCTTCCCTTTCTCAGCTTTGAGAACATTCCCCTCCAGCTCCCAAAAATAAAATACTACTCCAACTCCCATAATCCAATCATTCCCCCTTCTCTTTGACATGGAGAAAAAATTATATTCGGAGTTTCTTTTGGTGTGTTCTTGCCAGTCCAAGCAAACAAGGACTGCGAGTCAATAAAGGACGGACGACCGACCCTCTAGCTCCGGTGGAACCTTAACACCACATCCTCGATAGCTTTGTTGCACAAGCTGAAAGGGTGGAGGAAACTGCCTGCCCCCATTCCATGAATCGAGCTGAATGCCGTTCCGACTCTACCGCCATTCCAAGAAACGAAAATCCTCAATACATAAATCCCCACAGCCCTCGCCCTGCGCATTGCTTACACTCCACTTTTACCTAGAACCACTACAGGCACACGCTATCAAGCGCAAACCAATACCTCGTAGGGACTCTACCTCCACAACTGCCTCGATTACTTCACGAAGAAACAGCGTCGGGCCCGCTGAACTATTGCCGACGATTGAACCTCCCGGGAGCTCCCAAGCGCCCGCGGCCGAAGAACATTTCCTCGTCCCCGTGCCCGAGCTTACCTCCCCACCTACTTCTCCATCCCCTCCTCCATCCCCTCCGCCACCGCCGCCGCCGCCCAAAGAGGAGCGAGCAGAATCGCCTATCCCTTTACCAGATGCTGCCGACCTAGGCCAACCGACAATGCCATCTTTGTTTGTCACCGAAAGCCAGGGCGTGTTGAGACTCCCGAGCCCTCTGTCGAACGCTCCTGGGGCCACGAGAGAGCAGTCGTCTCCACCACCACAATATATCGACAGTAAAGCCGACGGGAAACTGCACAAGGCAGTCGCTCAGTTGCCAGAAAGACGCCGCGGTACTTCTTTGCACGACCGAACACCTATTCCTGCAATGGATGACATGATTCATGGCCGAGCTGGACGCCTCGAAGCTGCCGATCATCAGCCTCGCGGCAGAAGTGTGTCGGCCCAGCCACCCACTAGTAGAGATGGCGGGTTTGCTGGGCGAGTTCTCACATCACCCTTCGATGGAGATACGAATTCGCCGCCACCTGGTCAACAGAGTCCGCCTAGGAAGGCAGAGAAACTGCGCCGAACCTTGTTGCCGGGTGGAAGATCACGCTCGAACTCGCACGACCCTGGCAACCACCAACTCGAGGCTTGGGTAATTAGTCCCATCAGCACGGAGAATTCGGGTGTTGAGTACAACGCATCCTTACTCGTCAAGGCAGAAAAGGTTAGGTTTACATGTTTTATCTCGCTAGACCCTCGTGTGTCTCAGCTAACATCAATTTGTCTAGGTCCCTGAACTGTGGAACGATGCGGCGAATGTCTGTGTATACCTGTACCCGCCGGACTCGGGCTTTGGCCCGTCCTTCAGGATACCCAGTTCTACCATAGCCTCGTCTCTCATCTTTACCGAGCTCCTTCAAAATACTTTTTACCAAACGAGAGGATTCGGTAACCGAGACATGCTCTCTGTTGACGATGCAACGCGGCCTCGGTCTGCTAGCCCACCGATATCCCCAACTTCTGAATTCGAGTACGGACCGTATTACAACCTATATATTCCGTCTCCGGCACCTACAAAACCCGATCCACAAGGGCTCATTGTTCCACTGGACCGGCTAATCTCGATACGGAATCTTTTTGCGTTCCTCACGGGACAGCCACTGGTTGGGACGAAGGCCCACCCCACACCTTTTGCGATCTTCATGCAGATTTCAAGGCTTTTGGAGGAGTTTACCTTTACGAGTTTCGACGGCCTATCTTTCGGCCAGGAAGTTGACCTGTCGTTTGGTTTCTACATCCGCCAGATCGGCCTAGGTGATGTTCGGAATAGCCGCGAGAAGACGATTGAAGCCCTGGTTCTTGGCGAAAGAATGCGCTCTGCGGAACTTTACAACGAGGCCTTCACCCATGCGGTCGGCAAGTATTCTGCTATTGTTGATCTCAAATCTCAGTTGTTCGACCAAGTTTCCAGTCAGACCCGCCAACGCCTAGACCGGGCGCATTTGGGCCTACTCAACAGGCAGCATAACGTCAACGTGCGGCTAGAGCAATTTGATTTCCCTTCGTTATTCACAGGTGTTGCCAATTCTACATCCCTGACAGAGTTCCGCAATGTCCGGTTCAAGCACTGGAGAAATGCGTTCACACGAATGAGGAACTTTACTCTGGGTTACTACAAAACCGTCTTTGGAAGCTGGCCACCCAAAGCGAGCAGCCGGAAGAATCCATTCTCGGAGAGTGGTCTGAACAGACTTGTGTTGAAGGCACTTTATTCGGATATGTGCGCACTCTACGACCTGCTGGCTGACCGGCAGTCTCTGACGCCCCGGGTTATCGACCAAGGGCTTCATGAGATGAAAGAAGGCGACGACCCCGTGATAACGGCACTGAGGCGAATGCTTTCCGAGTTTGATAACTCGTCTCCTCCTGTGCTGCCACCCATTCCTTTCGACGTCCCTATGCTCCCCACGATGACATCTATTCTGGAGACGTACGACAAGATGTCGCCGAAGGAGCAAGCAAAATTCGATAGGCGAATCAAGGGCAATGAGCTTAGGCTAGTTCTCGAGAAGTCTTACGACTACCAAACTAACACCGTGAACCGGAACAATCCGTTTCTCGTCGAATTTAAGGAGTTCGAGGGGAAGGAGGCTAAAGGGAAAACCGCGGCTGATTTGGCTGACCAAAGGATCGGGTACTGGCTGTTCTTGTATGTCGTGATTCAGTCATTGCCCATCCTGGTTATGGATGCCCCTGGCCTGATGTTCTCCGAAGGGGTAGAGTACTTTTTGTGCGAGCCACCTATGGGCAATCCTCCTTGGGCGGAAGATGGTAGTCAGGTACGAAAGCTGTGGTACGAAGTGTCCGGCGGCGCCGGATATGTGGAGCTATCGGCAGATGCTGTTCTATTTAGCGTGGAGGCCATCTATCATAGGAGCCATTGTTGGTTGTCTGCCAAACTGTGGGAGGCGGCCCTTCAGGAGGGCCTACAGCCGCTTCAGGTTCAGTCCCCCATTAATGCTGCTATGGAAGAAGCTTCAGGAGTGCCTCCAGCAGTAGCAGCAGCAGTAGCGGCCATGGACTCAAGGGCAGGAACTCCTTCGACGCTTAGTCTCGATACTACGCCTTCTCTCACAGCATCCCCTGTCATCTACCCTCGGAACCAATCACCCGGCCCACGCCAGCTTCCGATCCGGGCCGTCAATCATGGTCACCGCTCTAGCATTGCGTTTGGCATCGAACCAGTATTCGATCTGCCAGAGGGGCTCATGCTACCCGGTGATCGTGGCTCCCGAGTCGTTAGTCATGATCGAGGCAGCTCCATGAATCTTGCGCCATCCAGCAACCTCTACAATCAGCGCAGCGTGTCTGTGGGCAACCTGTCGGCCCTTTCTAGCCTTCAGCCTGTGACACGCCCCGAGTCGCCTTCGAACCAAGGAGCCACGTTTGACGACATTCTCGGAAAGTCGGATAAAGACAAGAAAAAGAAGCGGAAGACTTTTTTCTTCTCCTAGAGCGAGAGGGATTGAGTACTTTTGATAGCCCCAAAATCCCCTAGTCGGGTCCCGGCATGAGACGCCCCATATTATACATTGCGTGTGGTTTTTTGTTCTTTGTCGCTTTTCTAATCCTCTGATGCACCTAATATTGGTCCAGGCCCTACACTCGCATCTATTTGAGAGGAGGATATCCTAGTTTTTTGTTTGATCTTTTTATCTTGATTTCGGGAGTGGAGTGAACATGGCATAAAAGCATAAAAATATATCCAGACAGCATGCGGTTTTTTTCCTTTTAGGCATAGTTTGGCATACACATTCACATTTTTTGGGATTTTCTTTCGTTCTTTGGGAGTGTCTATCTATAGAATTGTCTGCGAGCACGCAACATTGGATCTCTCGCCTTGTTATGGGTGATGGGTAATGAGAATTTTGGATTCCATGACATCTTCTGTGTTCTATTTATGATAAATGACTTGTCGATTTTCTGTTGTTAGGGTAAGAGTGGGAATTCCTCCTTGATGGTGTGTATTTGTTTTGGGTCTCTCTTTTTCTGATTGATGATTATTCCATATATATATATACCCTCCAAGTCATTTGATAATCCCCTTGACACCATGTACTCCTTGATTTCAGCCCTTGCAAGATAGATGAAATATATATATATATATATACATGCAGCTTATGGTCGATTTTGGCCGCAGGGCCCCGAGCAGAGAATAGAAAGAAAAGAAAAGAAAAGAAAGAAGATAAAGACCGAAACCTTATCTGTCTGCCTCAAACCATCGTCGCAACATTGCATATATCCCCAACGCCTTTTCGTTTCGGAATGTCTTTAGTCAGACTCGATATCATCGTCACTTAACACCAGCTTTTGAACCTGCAACCCCGCCACAGAAGTAGGAAGTCCCGCCGCCGCTCCGCCACCCCTAACTCTGATTCCCGCCGATCCCTTCTTCTTAGGCGAAGCCTCCTCCGTAGGTCGGTCCGTCGCCCATGCCTCCCCGGCAACGGCGCCATCCTCGGCGTCATCAACGACGGCCTCGTCATCCGGGGCCCCGCCTATGCCGCGGAAGGACACGATCTTTTCAATCTCGCGCTGCCGGAGGGTCGTGTTCTGCAGCGACGTCTTCTTGCGCGAGCGACCGATGAGGGCCATGTAGGGTAGCCTTTCGAGCACGAGCTCGCGGCGGGCTGCGCTGCCGAGGGAGAGGAGAGGCGCCGTGCCGTCGTCTTCCGGCTTGGGATTGGTTTGGGTTGCCGTATTGTTGGACTTGGTGGGGGATTGGAGGTTGTGGTTCCGAGAGGAAGATCCACGAAGGAAGAGGCTGGCACCGTCCGTTATGGGCCGGTTGTTGCGGGCGGAGCTGTCCTCGCCGTTGAGAAGCTTGGTGGACCACACGTCGACTAGACTTTCCATCTCTTCCTTTGAACGCCAGAGCTTGAGGCTCGTGGGATAGAACATCTTGAAAGTGTCCGAGTTCTTGCCCGGTCCGGACGCTATGCGCTTTACGGGGTGAGGCAGTGCGAATAACATGCCGCGAACGGCAACTTGGAAGGCCATCTCATCCTGCCGGACGATATGGCTACCCGTATCTCGACCGAAATAAGCGCCGGACGCACCTCTTCCGCCAAAGAATGAATCCCATGACGGACAGAGTAGGTCGCTGTCCGATAAAGCGTCAATGCAGCCGTTGATGTAATCGATGGGGTCATTGGCGTCGTTCGGACAGGAAGACTCGCAGGATAAAGCGTAATTCTCGTGCAAAGCAGATATGAACGTGCCGGTATCGGCTCCGATTTCGTCGATCAACGTATCCACGGAGACTTGGGACCGCTTTGGTCGTGCGCAGTGCTGAAGATATGCCGGCAATGTCTCCACTGGATCTCCAGCCACCGGAGCCTCGTCCCTCTTATTGTAGACGACCTTCCCGACGGCGTGAAATATGCCAAGACTAGCCTCCCTCTGAGTAATCTGCTCCAGACTCTCCATCTCACCGCGGGTCAAAGCGATACCGTCCTTGGTACCCCTCTTCGACTTCGTAAAGGAAATCTTTGCACCCCAATCGGCATCTTGGTCTCCCTTGAGACATAGGAATTCCAGAGAGGAAACAGCGCTCCGTATATCACCAATTTCCCCGAGGCGTTTCAGCACTTGAGGTCCAGGTGTTCGCCGCCGCCCAGATTTCCTTGCCTCTTTCAGAACTACCAGCTCTAGGGCCTTTGTTAGGAGCGATGGAGCAATAGCGTTGAACTCAATAAGTCCTGTGCCGGGATGCCGCATGATTTCTGGTCCTAGTAAGCGATGGGCAGTGAAGCTGTCCGCGGAAGCTGAGGTTGTTGTGAGCAGGGTCTCCGAAATGACCAGTATAATGGGGGTGACTGGTTTCTTAGGTTTCCGAGTAAAGTCGGCCGCAGACGGCGTATTCTCGCTAAGATACGCCAAGAGGGCGTTTCGAAAACTTGTCAAAGCAGTCGATGAGCGCGTGAAAGTGTTCGGGAACTCTTCGATGAGTATTATCCGCTGTAGATCTGTCGATGTTGAATTGGAAGTATTGGGGTGGTTCTCCGGGCCGGACTCGAGTTCCAGGCCCCCAAACTTTCCGCCGAGGCCGAGAAAAGCTTCGAACTGGGCCGAAGGTGACTGCATTCCCGGCACGAAACTCCCAAGCGGACTCTTCCATTCTAAAAGCTCGCAACCCATGTCGTTCGCCAAGAGACGGACGGTGGTCGTCTTCCCCGTGCCAGCCGCACCTTTCAGCAGAAGAATTCTCTGCCGTAGTTGCCCGCTAAGAACGCCCTCTATCCACCGGCGCACATCGGCCACCTTCTTCTTGTGCACAGCGAGCTCGTCCAAGTTTATTGGGCCAAACCGTTCTGACCACGGACGTAGATCGTCGTCCACGCGTCCTGGTCTCGTGGGCTTCGGCGGCCGCACAAACATCTGGGTCGGATTTCGCGTCGAAGAAGTCGAAACCTTTTGTGGGTCACCCCACAGACGCTTCCTCGCTTTCTCTCCAACAATGGAGGACGCATGTGCCTTGTGGTACGATACATCATCATCGTCGGAAATCGGGTCGCTCGTAATCTCGTCGACGGGTGTTTTAGCTCGGGCGGAGGAGGAGGTTGTCGATGCTTGGGACCTTTGAGCCTGCTTAGAGAAGAGGGTCAAGAGGTCGGCCGTCTTGCCTTTCTCTTCAATCTTAACCTTCTTCTGGGGCCGACTTCGTAGTTTCTCAGGGCTCGCCGACGGACTTAAGTTGACGCCATTCTTGCTCTAAGGACAAAATATATAGATTAGCCGGAAAATGCGCACAATATTTAGAATTAAAGAGAAGCGGGTTCGATTTACACTCAAAGCTCCTCGGGTTACCTTCTTCAGCGGACTAGGCGAAGCAGTTGGGGCGCGACTCGAGGAAACCGAAGCAGCGGCTTTGGGATTGGGCGACGAATTGAGGAATCGGGTTAGCAAGTTGTCTTGCGGGCGATCTGGTTCTTCATCGGACGTGTCGACGACATTCTTCCTTCGACGCTTCGCGGGAGGCGCCATCGGATGGGAGGGGGGCGCCTAGCTAGCGGGGAGTCATGGAGCAACGATATGATGAAAGTTCGGGTAGATTGTGAGGCTTGGGAGGTTTGGGGCTTCGAGCGACGTGTTCGGGATGGATTGTTAGCGAAATACGCTCGTTTCGTTGGGAAAATAGGCAGGTAATCGTTCGTTGAAAGAGCTGAATGTGCCCTGCATTGATGGAAGGAGAGGGCTGTACGAAGTACATTTGATGATTGATCAATTGCTATTTTCAGCCTTGCTCATAGGGCCAGCCAGGCCAGGTCGCAGTCAGCACGGCGCATCGAAGTGACAAGAGGGGCACTGTAACTAATACACGTAGTTTAACCTACACCACTATAGTCGGCCCATAAATAGTACGAAAATGATAAGTAGGGGTGCCTACGCGCTATAGCCTAGCCTCTGAGGCGGGGGCATCAAATTGATTCAGCAATTGATCAATCCATTGATCAATCAATTCTCCTCACCACCTCCATCATTAATTCAAGAACGGCAACGCTGGCCGATGAGTGGGATTTAAAAAGCATTGATATTACATTCTGATCGAGTATTGACAGTCTGGATCTTGGTAGTAAACACAACGACTCCAACTGACCCATCGTCATAACTGCGAACATGAATTGAAGACAAGATGCACAAGTTGCACTATTAATCTCGTCCATGATGTTGATTGACACTCTCCAACTTTAGAAACAGTTCAAACAACCCGATGAAGTGCCAACCCGAAAACAGCTGATACACATTGATTTATTAGAAAGTCCAGCCATGGAAGTCGTCCACAAACCGCACCGCAGCAGCCAAGTAACGTTCATGGACATCGCCCCACGTGTGTGCTGCTGTTCTCATTGCTCGGATAGCTATGGACTGTCAGTATGGGAGGGGGCATTCGCACGCTCATCGAGAGGGGAGGATGGGAACCGACCTTTGGCGTAGTGGGCATCTGCGGACCAGGGAGACGTGAGTGCTTTGTGCTCCACGTATGTCCAGTGCCTACCCTTCAACGTAGAGGGGTCGATATAGTCTGGGTCGATTCGCGGCCGTAAGAGAGCGATGTAGATGGCTAAAGTATACAGCACCCAGCCACGAACCAAACTCTCGTGGAACTTTGCTGGGATGAGGGGCAGTAACACTCTTATAGCATGGCTTGTAGTAAGGACGTGGACCAGGAAGAAGTTATAGCTGTGCGTTCCTGGCGCAACAGTGGCGACGAGGAGAGAAACGGCGGCTTCTTGGCATTCTTCAAACTGTTTCGCCGGATCCTTAATCTCCCAGGCGTTCCAGTACTCGAGTAAAAGGTCCTCATGCTTTTCAAAGAGCAAGTCCAAGTTCTCGAGTTGGCGCTTGGGGAATAGGTTGTCAAACCGACTATCACCCCCAACCTTCTCCAAAAGCTCTGACAAGGAGTGCGAAGTGAAGGGTGATGGTCTTGTATACTTAGGGTCATCAATATACTTGTGCAAATAGTTGAATTGCACAGAAGACATGGCTAGGGACTCAATTGCCAACTCTTTGCAGTTGATCTCGTAGGCATAACCCAAGTGAATCAAGGGATGTCCGACTTTTAGAACCATGTTAGCAGTGGCAATTGAAGAGGTATACTTAAGCTCGTCGGCATAATAATAATAATAATAATAAAAATACTTACGGCCTCCAAAAAGCCCACTTACGAGGGGCCTCTTGTCTTGGAACATGTAGTTTTCCAGGAGCTTCTTCCAGTTGTATGAGAAGCGCATAACGAGCTGATCTTCGAAGAAGTCGATGAATGCCCGTTGGTAGTTACGGTCACCTAGGTAATCGACCCAGTCCTCTTCGGTAATTTCACAAGGCGACTCAGTCCAAGGCTCCAGCTCGGCGATTTGCTTCTCATAGATAGTACGGAGTTGATCCTCATTAGCCCCCAGAAGGTATGCCGATGAAAGGACGTGAGCGTTGTGATTATCGAACTGGAGATTATGGTAAAGGATTGAGTAGTTGGCATGGTTTGCCCTGATAAGATGCTTTAGACATCGTGCGCGGCGGTCTGGGTTAGTCTCGATATTGTGAGCTTCGGCGGCCGGGATATCAAAGACAACCGCTGGCGCCGCATGAGAGCCGACGAAGCGGTTCACGACAGGGATGTAGGAAAGAAAAGACGACATGATTTAAGAACCAGCTGTTGACACTCAGATATGAGGGCGTGTCAATGTATTGAGGAAGGGAGAAGGAGAAGCCGGGAGTCTGGGTGTCCGAGGCTGAGTGTCTGCTGAGCTTAACGCCGGTGGGCCTAGGGTTGAGCTCTTCAAGAGCTACTTCTTCTCACAGGCGAGTTGATCTTGAGATGGACAGGTGATGTGTAAGTTGTCAGTCTCGTCAACCTCGAGTTTCTCCCTTACCCGCTGTTTGGCACCTTTGCTACCCCAAGAGAATGCGGGGAATCGAGTGTGTCGACTTACACGACTCAAGGTGAACCAAAAGTCTTTGCCAATGATAAAACCCTGAGGGCAGTGAGTCTTGCAGGAATATTACTCGGCACTGAGTGTTAATCTCAACAATTTTGGGATGACGACCTGGATTTTGGAGGTACAGAAGAAAGAGTCCCGCCTTGGCTAGACCCGGGCCTGGTCATTTAGTGAGTGACCACTAATAATAGGACATGCACATGCGGCAATGAAAGTGGCCGGGCTCGCTGGCCACGCTTGCTGCTTTGCTCATTGTTGGTCTGCCAGGTCAGTGACGGCAGCTTCGGCGGCTGGCGCTGGTGGAGTCCCAACAGTATCAGTGGCAATTAATACAGTACACCACGCACGATGCACGACGCACTCGCTCACGCACTCCTCGCCTGATTTGTCAAGCTCATTCTTGTTGTCCCCAATAGCCGCAAATTTTCCGCAAGACACACACAGCATGGGTGTGACGGTCGACATCTTGATCTTGACGCCTGCCACACATTTTGCTTCGAGCTTCTTCTCCGACCTTCCGCCATCAAACCAACAACGGTAAAAAGGCCCACACTCCCATACAGTTCCGGCTAGACCACAACATACCAAGACTATAAGAGAGTACATTTGTCGTGTTTTTATCCTAGCCACCGACATCATGGAACTTACCATCTATGCTGAGCTCCTCTTGAATATCCGTCAAGTCTCTGTCGTGGCATCTCTTCCATCCGAGCCGGATACTACAACTCAAGCGGAAGTGTTTGCAGACGGATCGCGTATTGGAATCCGCCATGGACAAAATTCTAAGGATATACTCCTACCAGGGAAAGTGTCCGTTCTCGGACGCCTACCAATTCAAAAGACCGGGAAAAGCCCTAGGTCGTTATCCTGGAGATTTCCGCTAGCTGCGTCCCATCCATCCCAAGGCCTCTTAGCCCAAGACCCGTATCCCTCGCCGCCCTGGACATCTGTTGACCTCGAACCCGGGACTCCTATTACCTGCCGTCAATGCAGCACGGTTTTCGTCCCTGCGGGGACGATCACGGTCTGGAAGGACTTGCCGAGCGAAAACTGGGCCGAGATGATGGAGTTTTGGCATTGTCATAAGCCCAATCCCGAGAATAACGATCACCAAGATCATGACCGTCTTACGAGAAGAGGCTATGGGGCCAGTGCTACCATTTCCGCCCAGGCTGCCGTGGGCTTTGTTGACCTTGCGTCGTTTCTGATCCTCGAGTCTGATACGACCAATCTTAAGGTAGGAATAACCTCTCCATTCCCCTAGGTATACCGTGCCTCACGTATTGGCTTCCCGGGGTGCAAGAAGGTGGCCGAGCCGGCAGCACCTGCCCCTCAGTGGCTTGGTCATCGATACACCACCCCAAGAGCAGACTCCATGTGCCATACCTCGCCTCAGTGCGAATGATCTGCTTATGGCAACCTCTCCCTTCACCAGGCATTGCTGAGGCCTTGCATGTGCTGGGATCAATGAGAGGGACATACCCTGTGATTTCGATTGCCTTTCGAGGCCTTAATTAGTTATGACCGCGCTTACTCCTTTTCAGTTCCCAGATGCGCCAGAGAATACCACATCCAAGGACGACAACAGTCCTCGACGCTTACGTAGTGTCAAATGCGCCCAATGCGACTCTACTGCTGGGCTTTTAAATTCGGAGAGACAATCCATCAACTTATTCAAGTGGCAAGTTAACTGCCAGACTACGTCCTCACTAAAAGCACCAAGTGCCTCCGAGTGTCTTGCTGCTACCTTGCTAGCATCGCTGTCACGTTCGGGCTCCGCCAAGGCGGTTATTTATCCAATTTCTCGCGAAAATCCTAGTAGGCTGGGGCCAGAGGGCGCGGAGTCTCACTCTAGAGACGACAGGGTCTTGCATGTGTGGATCCTAAACCCCAATATATCCTACACTTCAAGCGAAGAGGCAGGTGCTGCCAAGGATGCTATCAAGCTGCTATACCGGACCATAGACCATGAGACGGCCGACAAGATCATAGAGCCGCTGACATCTGATGTTCAAGATCTAAGTCTCCCTCACGATGCCCTAAACCAGTCCATCAGCTGCCTAGAAGCAAGCAACCAACTATTTCCCCAGGACCAGAGGCGCTATAATGACTTTAGAGTTGGCCTATTGAATAGGTATGAGAATGAGAGTAGATAATAATATCGAAGAGAATCTTATCCTGAACTGTATTGTGAAAGTAACACCTGTTAAAGCTGGAGTGATGTGTAGAATGTCAGGTGTGTTTTGTCGGCTGGTGACAACTGGCAATCCACCAGAGCCAACATCAACGCAACTTCCAAACTTCACAGGCAACGAACCCAGATTCCTTCATAAACCTTCACCGAGATATCAACCTCTTCCAACATGCGAAATGGGCAGTGTGTGGCACAATACCTTACCGAGCCCTGCTTCTGTTTTAAAAGCCCCTAAGGCTCCGGATTTGGGCAACTATCTCCCGATTGGATGCATTTGCGTCCCAGCCAGCCAAACTAGTCTCTCGGTGGAGCAGCTTAACTCTCTCAATGGCCAGGATGGTTGGCTTTCATTTAATGGCCCCGAGAAAGGATCACAACCAAATGCATTTGCGACGAGTGTCTCTTCAGATAATTCATTCGAGAGCATCGAGGCCTGTCTCATCCAATGCACTGCGCTGAAGCCATTCCTCGGCCTTCTTCTCGCGCATTGGATACGTCTGAGCTATCGTACCTCCACTGGTAGGGAAGGGTTGATTTTCCGCATCTACGTGTTAGCGGATGATGTCGAACGTCGCTTGGTCGATCGCGACGACAAACGGCTCAAAAAAGCCCGGTCCCTGCTTCTCGAACGATTGGATTTCTCCCACGAAATCTGGTTGGGGCTCTGGCCAGCCGAAGGCACCGACCGCGTCGTGTCGCCGCGACCTAGCAATCCCGCAAACGACGAAGATGGAACTAGCCATCAGTCCCTTTTGGCCCTGTTTAATAGCATTCCGTCGCCGGACCCTCGGCCCGAAGAACTCTCGGATCCCTACCTCTCCGAGGCAGCGGATAACCTCTTGAACAGCAAGGTTCCGGGGTTAACCACCACGCTGTATCCCTACCAGCGCCGTTCCGCAGCCGTCATGCTGGAGAAGGAGTCCAATCAGGGCAAATCGTTGGACCCGAGGCTAGAGAGCGTGCTTGATCACGAAGGCAATGTTTGGTACTTTGATCAATCCGCTGGCGTTGTGTTGAAAGAACCCCGCTTCTACGATGGAGTTTCGGGAGGCATCCTTGCAGAGGAGATGGGAGCGGGGAAGACGATCATCTGCCTCAGCCTCATTCTGGCAACAAGACATCTTTATCCACTGGCGCCGGACATGTATCGAGGCGCAATCCCTGTAAGACCCAAGGTGGGCTCGTTAGTGGACATGGTCGCGTCCTTCATTACTCGGAATTCCATTCCATGGCAGTACTATCTCAAACCCGCAGGAAACCAGTCCCACGATTTCGATTTTTCCAGGTGCATCAAGGCGATTGAACGGTACCCGGGTCATTACCTCTGCCCGGAGGAGACTCCTAGCGACGTATGCGGGGTAACCTTGCGCGGCTTCAGATATCGTGACCCTCGCCAAGAGCAATTAGAGCCCAAGTACTTGACCATTTACCTCAGCAAAGCTACGGTCATTATTGTCCCCAATAACTTGGTTGTCCAGTGGCAGCAGGAGATTGAAAAGCACACTCAGGGCCTCAAGGTACTGACGATATCCCGTCCAAAAGGCCCGGAGCGAACTGGTATCCCCGATGTGAAAGAGCTCCTTGAGTACGACATCATCCTCTTCGCTCAGACTAGATTCGAAGCACTTTATAGTTCTAGTTTCGCAAAGCAGAGCTTGCTTTCCCTATCACCATTAGCGCAGGTACACTTCAAGCGTTGCATCGTTGATGAGGGTCATCGACTGGGAAGTTCCAGGATTCGGCAAAAGAGTAATCTTTTGCTCGGGATAGAAAGTCTCAGATTTTCCTCGCGGTGGATAGTCACCGGCACTCCCGCGAAAGGCCTTTACGGAATTGATGGGGAGACGTTACCGGACCAGGACGTACTGGAACCGTCTCCAAGGGCAGGACCGAATCAAAGTGAGGCCCAGGACCTCGAACGGATTGGCGCCATGGCAGCGTTATATCTCAAGGCTCGTCCATGGGCGAACACTCTCACGGAGCCTGGAGATACCCCGGCCGACTGGGCGGTCTATGTGATGCAGCCTCACCACAGTTCGAGAAGCCGTGGCCGAACCGACTCTCTTCGGTCGACGCTGAACTCACTTATCATCCGACATCGCGTATCCGAGGTTGGCAAGCTTCTTCCACCGGTTGACGAGAAGGTAGTTGTTTTAGAGGGTTCTTACCAAGACAAACTAGCCCTCAATATCTTCTCCATGTACATCATTTTCAACTCTGTGCAGTCACAGCGGACTGACCAGGACTACTTTTTCCACCCCCGACAACGAAAGTCACTCCTGCAGCTAGTATACAACTTAAGGCAAGCCAGTTTTTTCGGTGGCTCTTTCTTCAACGTTGGGGACTTGCAGAAGGGTGTTGAGACTGCGGTGAGCTTTTTGGAGAAGAAGGCCGTGCCTATAAGCGACGAAGACGAGGCATTGTTAAAAGGGGCCATAGCCTTTGGCCGTGCTGCAATGGCCAACGAGATCAGGACCTTGAGCAACCAGTTTCACGAGTTGCCCCTTCACGTTCATGCCTTTCCCGGATCCGCTGGCGGGGCGTGGTCGCTGAATAACAAGGATGAGGACCCCGTATTGACCGACGCGCCGATGCTCTTAGCTCTGCAGAAGATTGTCCGAAAGCACCTCAATTCGCCGACTGCCTTGAATGGATTATTGAACGGGGGCTTGATTGAGGAAGGCCTAGCACAACGGTCGAAAGCGCTAACGTCTGATGAATCGGACGGTGGACAAAACAACCCCCGGGAGACAGTCCTTGCAGGGAATGCAAAACTCGGAGACACGAGAAGCCCTCAGAAGAGCCGAGTGTTATCGTCGCTGGAAACACTACAGTCGGAGGTGAACCAGATGGCTGAGATATCACACTCGGCAGATGAACATGACATACCGGTCGCTTTGGCGGAAACAACGGTCATCGCCACGAGTTCTGCCAAGTTGTCGTATTTGATCGATGCAATCACCAAGTACCAAGCAGAGGAGCAGATCATTGTCTTTTACGACCATGAAAACATAGCCTGGTATATCGCCAGTCTTCTCGATGTAGTAAGTAGTAGCCCGGAGATTTGTGGCGAGCTCACGCATAAGTTCTAGCCATTTGTAGATGGTTGTGCTAACAAGAAAAGCTTCAAATCACATATCTTATTTACGCCAAGTCTCTGACGACTGAGAAGAAGGCTCAGTACGTGAATAGCTTCAATCACAGCCCCACGTTCAGGTATGGAACCCTCTCCCATTTTCTACCGTAGAACCATACCTTGTCGGAAAATCATGGAATGAAAAATTCTAATTCGTTCACATCTGGATTGGTTATATAGAGTACTTCTCATGGACATTACACAGGCAGCATTCGGACTTGATATGTGGGCAGCATCTCGCATATACTTCATAAACCCCGTACTCAATCCGCAAGTTGAGGCGCAGGCCATCGGGCGAGCGAGGAGAATAAGCCAGCAGAAGCCCGTCTCGGTCGAGACTCTAGTGCTCCGTGACAGTATCGACGAGGTCATCGTTTCCAGGCGGCAACACATGACTCAGGCAGAGCATCGGAAGTGCAAGTCGATTCTTGATGACCGTCCAATTTACAACTGGATATTGAATGCAAAGATTATCCCGCTGCCGGACAACGCGGCGGACAGTACCTCGCAGATGGCACCTCTTCAGTCACCGCAGTTGGTGTTTGGCAAAGGGTTCGGGCGCATCATCTCCTCCGATGAAGGCCTCATGATTGGGGGACCCCTCTCTGCGGCGGCGGGTGCTGCTTCCTCCAAACTTAATGGGACGAAGCGGTCGCTTCCTCGCGACCTGTCCGATGCGAATTCCACTTCCGACGGTCATGGCTTGCCTGCGAGACCTGCCCGACGGGTCCGGTTTTCGACAAGTTCGGATGATGGGAAGTGAAGCTAATTTTTCTCGCGGCAGAAAGTGTTAGTATTTGGATTCTTCTGGGACTTTGTGGCTTCTTAGCGCTATTAACGGGCGAGATAAGTTAGCCACCTAGACGTCGGGAGAACGACGGGTTAGCTCAATGCACATGCATCTATTGCTAGCACCCAGTCCGCGGATTTTTCTTTGTGGGTCACCTCCCATCTTGATATACCTACGCATACCGAGCTATGGAAATATCATTTGCAGACGCCGTACCTCATGGGTTGCGATGGACTCCGCGTGTTCTTCGGTCAGTCTGGGATTGGATCGACCCGCCGGCGGCTGTGGAAAGCAAATTTACGAAATAGGTCACCCTCCGCCACATTTCTTGAGAAAAATGATGATCTCAGATCAATAGTTGGCGTCTGCGTGCAGCATTAGGAGGCCAAGTATTTGTGCGCGCGCATGTTTGCGTAGGCTTTCTCTTCCGTTGCCGGAGAGCGGGAGACCTGCCAAGTTGCACAGCGTCCGCCGAGCCTAACCTACCACCCAATGCCGAACACTTTTCGGACGCCCGAGAAGTACGACGACGTGCATACTTGTGCTACAACTGCTGTACAGTTTGTGGCGGATAGTTCAAGAAGCATTTGAAGCTCAACTGGATAGGCACGACGTCGTCTGCATGTAGGATGCAGAAATTACGTGGCTTAGGGAGAAGGCATGTACTTGGCGGTCTAGGTCGTCCGCACATAACAATAAAGGACAGATCGTGCGAAAGAGAGTGAGATTTAGATGGGTCGGGCCTTACGTACTCGAATGAGTCGTGATGCTCTCTCGAGGCAAGGAAGATTATGCTTTGAAAAGTTTCAAGCTAGCTGTACACTGCACGCATGAACCAGGGAAGTGAGGCACTGGAGCTTACGAACGTGCCGTACGAGGAGACTAGATTTTAGATCAAATCGGAAGGTGAAGAAAGGTTCGAAACTCGAGGAGACAAAACAAGAGGCTTTAGAATGTCTATATCTGCGACGTAGATTAGTGGATTGGAAAAAAAGTGCCTCCGAGAGCACCGAGGTAGAGCATGTCCAGAGAGGAACGAAGTTGCGTTGAGAGTACGGATCTGTGTTTCAAACCCTAGCTCCTTCCGACGATTTCCAAAGGTTCTCGGGTGGGGAGCAACTGCACTGAAGTTTTTGGGAATATCCCCCGATTCGAAACGAAACAGGGCCAGGATTGTTGTATGTATGCGAGGCAAGGGCCGATAAGTGGGCGGTGGTGTACTCCGTAAGTTGGGTGAGAGAAAGCAATAAAGCCCAGCTCAATTTGCTTATTGTGCCTACTTCGTACAGCCTGGCAATGTGCCTGCCCCTGTGACTCGTACATTTGCTCGATATCACCTCAGTATACTTCGTATGTTGAGGGAGCTCGGAAAATTAAAGCGGCCAGAGACGCGAATGGGTTTCATCACGGGCAAATGCCGAGCGATAGGCTTTGATATTACTTCGTAGGGGTGGTTGGATTGGGTATTTTTCCGGGTTCGACTGGGAGATCATTCTCGTCAGAGAATGATTAACTGATATTGTTTGTTGTTTGTTTACCTGGATTTTCCCTGTCTACGGAGATCCATGGGCCGCTTGATAACTCCGAAGCCCCCAGGTGTTCGTCCGCTCTTGAAGACAAGGACAAGGTCGACGATGGGTTGGAAAGGGATAATCGAGGGGGGAGGGGAGGGTGTCTTCTCAGATCTCGCATCACAAAGGGAGTTGGATGGCAGACCAGGTTGGCTGGCTGGTGTTTACCCCTGCTCGGCAGCATTGACGGACTCTGGACTATTACTTCGTAGTGTAGTGTAGCGTGTCTGCAAGTCTAAAATGAGAGCCTGGTTGCTCCATGCTCCACACCAGATGCTTCATCGTGAGACCCTTTCGATCTCGCAAGGACCACACTGCAGAGAATGAAAAGCCAATGAGAGTCCGAAACATCTTCATGCCACCAATGCCTCCTGTGCCGCCTTGCGCCAAGTTGACTTTATAACTCGCATTGCCTCAGTAGGAGCAATCTTACTATTGTTGGAGGCACAGACATAAAACACACACTTGCCTGCAGGCTGCCACTAGTATTGAACGCATCAGGAAATTACTATTATAGGACCTATTCTCACTCCTTCTATAGGGCTGGTGGTATTATTTGATGCTAAAAAGGTGTCAAAGGTGCGGCTCAGCCCGCTCCTCCAATATTGTCCTGTTTCTTTGGCGGGGTTGGCATTCATCATTATGTGCCGAGTAGATTATTAGACGAGTGCAGTGGGTGAACGGGATGGATGCTTGCCAGGCTAGGTTGGGGGTCGGATGGTGAAGTGGATGCAGGACGCGGCTGGCCATGGCGGTGCGGTGCAGCAGCTAATTTCGGCACTGCGAGAGGGGGCCAATTCGACTCATGGACTGACCACGACGAAGTCGAGTGGGTGTGGGTGGGATTCTGAGTGTGGATTCCAATACTTCGTACCAGGTGTTGTTATTCTCTTGATGTTGTGGATGAACCAAGACATTGTTCATCTCGCCTCACTTGCCTCGAATCCTAGCCAGGCCAAAGGCGGGGTAGCTCCAAGTGTTGTAGCTTGTAGCCCGCAGCAAAGGAGGAGGATAGGAGGATAGGAGGATCCATTTTGATCGATCCCGGCATGCCCGGATCGATGGCCAACTTGATGACCCAGACCGTGGGCGTGGGCGTGGGCGTGGGCGTGGGCGTGGGCGTCAACCTTCAACCTGCCCAGAGCTGAATACTGAATGGGGAGGTTGGGCCGGAGATGATATTCAATACTTCGTAATGTTGTGTAATTTGCTCGTTGATTGCGTCGTCAGCTCTGCGTCTTCATCATCTCCGTCGATTCATATTGGCTCCGTCAAGTGGATATCAAAGAAAACAACTGAGCATCACATCACGAACCAGCCAGTCTATTAGCGACGGAACTGGTTCTTGACCTTGAATCCTTGATCGACACGCAATTAACCAGCTATCCAAATCCTCCATCCTACGAAGGACACACATTGACGCTACCGCCTCCACACCCCCCTTCCCTCACCATCCATCTGCGCATGACGAGAGAGAACAGAAGAACAGAACATCGAGATCGGGTTGACAGCAATATTCCAATTGTGACAATTGTGGGGCAGATGTAAGAGGAGAGAGGAGCGCAGCGCAGTATTGCAGAAGGAAGCAACGGGAATGATACCCTTCCCAGTCGGTCTCGAATAGGAAGACGAAAACTCCTCGGAGTGTCAAGGCTTGGGCTGATGATGCAAGTCTGAGAATGGCATCAAAATGGGGCTGAGTATGAAGTAATGAAGTATGGCTCGAAGGCTTACAGTAGTTGATGGGACCATGGATGGTTCTTCTCTTCCCCCCCTCTTCTATTATTGAAGCCTGCTTCTCAGCGTCTGTTTGAGTATCCCTCTTCTACCATAATTGTTAGGAGTGTATTTACGACCTTGACCTTTCTCGGATAAACATCCCACCAGGCTGCATCTCCTGTGCTGTGTTGTGCTGTGTTGTGCCGTGCTCTTTACGCTTGGCGTTACCAGTAAACTAGATGACGAGTCTCTTCTCCACGGAAGCGGAGCGGAGGTTGGGGGAATGGCATGAAAACAGACACGCGGTGAGATGGGGGGATGCACCTCTTCCTCGGCCATTTTACTTTTTTTCTCTCGCCCTGGCCTGGGCTCTCCGCAAAGACTTGACTCGTCCTCCGGACTGTGTTCTACGAAGTACTTCGTACGTCCTACGTCCTATGTCCTACGTTGTTCTTTGTTGACCGAAGACCCAAGGACGAAAAAGGATCAAAGTCACATCATGCACCCAAGTGCTTCCTAGTGCTTCCTTGGCTCTGAAGCCACGAACCAATGCAGGTATTACATCCTATTTCGGAGTATGAACTATTTCCGTGAAGTATTGAGAGCGTGTTTCATACACACACATGAGTGCCCGGCTCCTCTAGCTAGCTGGACCAGCCCTCCGGAATCAACTCGCTCACGTTGATGCCCTGGCGTTTCACAACTGCCTAGCGCCGACAAGAGCCCAAACAATCAAGCTCCCAATCCCATCCTTGGCCGTTTGTGCCCTTTCCCTTCCGACAAGTTCAGCTGGTCAAGCCCTACGAAGTCAGTAACCTAGAAAAGTTGCTGCACAGATCAATTGATGTATTGGGTAATTAGAAGGAGCGGGCATTTTCTTCACTGCACATCTTCCTATTGACAAGGACAACTATTATTGATCGCCAGCCATAGCCTCAATCCCTCATGGTTTGTTTGGGGCTTACACTTGGCAGGCTTCCAAAATCAAAACGTATTTGATAGGGCGGTACCATATTCGCAGCAGCATCAGATCGATGCGGTGTGCAAGAAAGAAACCAGCCGAAGCCAGCCATCAATGATACTGTCACTGCCTGGCTCCTGCAGCCTGCGCACTCTGCATTTAATGGGAACAATAACAAAATGATGGACCCCGTCAGCCAAATAAAAAGGACGAGGGAGCCGTCTCGCTCTTATCCGACAATCGTAACTTCACTTCGTACTCCGTCCAAGTAGAACTAGGCATCGGGAATTGAAGAAGCCTGTTCGTCTAATCGTGTCAAACAGATCGGTTTAATACGAAGTATCTGATTCTGATCCGGCCCGGACCACGACCTGAAGCGAAAGTGTTACGGCACGCCCCGGTCGGACCCTATCCAGTTACGAAGGAAGTACGCCTGCCTCTCAGCTTAGCCAGGCTTCTCCTATCAGCTCCGGCACCGAGCTGGTCGTCTCGTCGTCTCAGCGTCTCAGCGTCTCATCCCCAAAGGAGTAGACTTCGCTCCCTGCATCAGTGTCTTGAGCTATTGTTTGAAAAGGTCTCTGGATCTCACCGACTGGATGTCACCGGATGCCTAGAATCAACGGATATCACAGATATCACAGCCGACTGTATGAAGTAGGACCTCAGGACATCCTCTTTTGTTAGACTCGATCGATTTGTCTACCACGGTTTTGGCCCTCTCGATCTCTGGGATCTGCCTCGCTTCTCTCCCCTTCGGAGATCACCAAAACAACGCGCAATCATCCTCGTTTATTTATTTTTATTTTGTTTCAATTCATTGATAGCAACCCTGCTCGAACCCTTCTGCTTGGATCTCCAGACTGGCCTCTCTCCGGACTGGCCTCTCAGACCTCAACTGCATCGCCTCCCAAACTCGCAGCCCGTCAATTGCCTCATCAGACAAGCCTATCACGAGCGCAGGAAGCTTGTGTGTCTGTCCATCCCAAGGAACAAGGAACGGACCTTGAACCTGCTTCAGGTTCAGCAACGTGCAAGGACGAGAACCAACATCAACATCTGTGCGTTTTACATTTTGCGCACACAGCTGCGAGTCCTGCGACAGATGCTCGAAACCGAAATCGTATGTCTTGGCATTAAAGCGAACAATCTGGAATCTGGAATCTGGACCGTGGTCGTCGAGATCCCATTAAGATAATCCCCATTTTTCTATCCCGCGTCGTCCGCTCTCACTCACACGCACGCATCGCATCATCTCGCATCCTCGAAAATTAAACCGCAAACTGGAATCCACGCAGAGGAGAACACCA
>JUDQ01000031.1:45936-91906 GCA_000812075.1 Scedosporium aurantiacum
TTGAGTCCTTGACTTTGACCTAATACTCTAAACCGGGCAGCGTGCTGCCTTGGTTCCGCTTACTGCTTGCTACCTGCTGCTTTTCCCACTTTCAATGCTGCTGCTCCTCCTCTTCGATTCTTTCGAGTAAACCCATTTGTCTTTTCTCCTCCACGACTTCCTCTACGAGTCTTGGGGATAGAGATCAACACATTTCCCTAGGCCGTTCGAAGACAAGCAGGTTGTAGAGAAACCAACTCGTCGTCATGTTGAGCCACACAAGCCAGGCAAAGCCGATCATGTTCAGGGATCATTTTCAACCACACTATGACCACCACCGTTCTCACTCTCACTCTCACTCTCACCAGCTCCAACTTCAGCTCCAACAGCAAGATTATAAGCAACAGCATCGTGCATCTTCTTCGCACAGATCGCTTCAGCTCGACTTCAAGCTCCATAGAGAGAACAAACATCACCAGCATCTCTTTCCCCTGCAGTATTCGAGTGCGACGCCGGAGAAACCGGTCCAGCTCAAGCAAGCTGCCGAACAACAGCGTGACCATGTCCAACCGACCCAACAACAAACCCGTCGATCTCGATTCTCGAGGTTGGGCAAGTCGTCTAACAAGAGCCAGTCCAGCCAGTCCAGCCAGCACGACCGACAACGACAACCGGACCCTCTTCAAAACCCCGTTCCTCAGACCTATGAGCGACCTCGACCTCAAAACCCGCTCACCAGCAATTCGATTCCCGCAGTTAGCCACCCTGCCGCCGTCGGTCTAGGCATCCGCCGCGCTGCGAGCTCCAACTCATTATCGGACAACGGCTTGAGGATCAATATCCACAGCACGGTGCCCAGCTCTCACAGGCACTCTTACCATGGCGAACCGCCTGGCTCTCCACTGTAAGTTGCATCCGGATTTCATTTATCAATCGGTCAATTTTCTCTTGTATGACAGCACTACCCAGCCAGCAATTGGTATTTCCTCCTCGTTAATCAAATCTCCTTCTCACCTGCCCCCCCTGCAATGCACAATGCAATTTCTCACGGCTCCTTTTCGCGTGCCATTCGGCATCTTGGCTTGACTCCGAATTCTCCGGATGGACTTGGACCGGGACAACGCGCTCGGGTCAAGCCTACACTATCTTGCACTGAAATGCAAGATGGGGGAGAATGATGAGCCGGACAGCCGAGCCGGGGGGATGATGGTGGTGATCGCCAAGTGGGTCGGTCGTACCCTCCAGTGTCGCTTTCAATTGTTCAATGTTTCTCCAGGTCCAAGTCAAAGTGTCTTGTCCGGATGAACAAGCGTTTCCGGGCTCGGGACTTGGAGAAGAACAAAGTGATGCGATGCACAATGAACAATTGAAGTTACATCTCGCTTGGTGCCATGATCCATGATCCATGATCCATGATCCACCCAATGAATTCATCGCACCAAGCCCACGCTCGCGAGGCTCTCTTCATTGGGATTGGGATTGGGGCCATCCGACCAGGAGAGGCAGCACTCACTTGATCCCTGCACGACAGGCCTACCCCCCAGACCGAGGCTTGGCTTGGCCAGGACCAGACTCCTCCATGCTCTGTGCGAATGCTGCGACGCTACACCACTCTCGGTCTAGGCGGGGCCAGTCGATCTTGGTTTAGTGGCCTTGCCCTTGTTCCGCCTCATCTCCGTGGCATGATGTCAAGTTCTAGGCAATTGGCATTTGCTTGGTTCATTTCAACATTTTTTTTTTCTGCTTCATCCACTACGAAGTCCACTACCTCCACAATTTGTGTGGCCGCACGAGTCACTCGCATTGCCTGTTTACGGCTTGCTTTTCATTTCTTCTTCTTTTCTGGCTCAATCCGCGAAGCCGCTGAAGAGCTGAAGAGCTGAAGAAGCCATGCGCCTCCCTTCTTGCTTTTCGGGTCAATTCCGCAACACGAAGCAAGACAAGGCGTGGAAACAAAAAAGAAAGGGGAGGCTCCGTCGTAAACTAGTTGCAACGGTTTCCTTGGTGGCTTTTTGTTGTCTTGTGATGTTGCAGGACGAGCCTACCAAATGCCAGGTACGCAGTTTTAGAGTGCGAACAAAACGGGCTAGCTTCAAGACCAAGAGCCGTTGCGTTAATACGACAATTCGACATCACCTCACATCCCCCCTATTTTTCTACATTATCCCCGTCATGCTTTAAAATGCATTCGCTGCTTGCGAAGGTCCAGTCGTTCGGACTCGCGCCGTTGCCAGGAACCAGAGGTTCCCGATTGGCGGCCGCTGCTCACGATGGTGGTGGCGCCCTCATGTCCCGAGCACTTTTACTCCTTTCTTTTTAATTTCCACATCTGCCGCACAGTTTATCGTTGCTATTAATAATACCGCATATCCTCGTTCCTCGTCGAGGGGAGTCTTGCCTTCATCCAGGACTCCAGGACCTGGCCCTCTCAAATCAAGAGAGTTGCTCTTGCTCAAGTCTCATCATATTCTTTCTTGAAAAGAAATTCAGGGAGCGGAAGAATCAATCTGGGTGTGTCACTGTGATTATTACCAGTGTTGAATGGTATCTTCAAATTTCGCGAGATTGGGAGTCAGGTTAAATTCGCCGAAGCGGCTGACCCTGTCCTTGCTTGGATGGATGGATGGATGGACAGACCAGGCCATTGACATCAATTTCTTATTACTTCGTACTTCGTACTTCATACTGCTCACACCACACTGCCCACAGCCGCAAACCATCCAGTGATGGTGAGGTGTGCGGTACCAGGCCAGGCAGTCAACCGTCAGCGCTACCTTACCCCTGTCTATCCAAGCAGCAAGGCTTGCCTGGCGTGCCAAGAGCCCAAGACTAAACCCACCTCGACTGGTGGGTGGTCTAGCCCTCTTCTCGAGCTTCTTACTGCAGAAAAGGTGGTCCAGCTCTCGTCTTACGAAGTACGAAGTACACAGCTATTATGATCCTACTTCGTACTTGGAGCGGAGAAGCTGGTGAGATGGGCGGTTTAAAATGAAAGTCTACGCCTGGTCCAGCTCAACAAGTTATCCTCCCCGGTCGTACTTATTCTTACGCCTTGCCAATCAATTCCCATTCTGGTTTCTCACTTTCTTTCTTTTGCTTCCTCTTGCCGTGAATCCCTTCTCTTTTGCCCTTTTGCGTAACCTTTTTCTCGCGTTGTTGCATCTGCCTGTGGGACCGGGAGAGGAGCTACAAGTAATAATACTAGTCTTACTAGAACGAGCTAACTCCGTACCTTTCTCTCCCTTTTTATTAGTCGAACACGAGTTCCGATCCACAGAAGGTCAGGATCGGCGAACTTACCTGCGGTGAGAGGTGAAAGAAGATTTGACAATAATCTCCTGAAGCCTCCGCCTCGATTCAAGCCTTATCTACCCCTGATCCCGCCGACAGTCCCAGAAGGTGTCACGGGCCCGTTTCCGTTTCCTGGAGAACTCCAACAGCAACCGCAACATCCGCAGCAGCAGTCGACCCTCGACTTCATCTTCCGGACCGAACGAGCCGTTGCGAGAGGACTAGCACCACGCGCTCCCTATCCTGGGTATCCGCCTCCCACCATGGAGGCCATCAACTATGCCGACCCGGACTTGAGAATGCTCAACCGCCCGCGGAAGCTTTCCAACTCGTCTACCTCCAGTTCCGTCAGCACCTCGCGGGAGAGCTTCGCATCCGTCTCTAGAACCCCGTCGTGGAGTAGCGCTACCAGCTTCGAATCCATGGATTTCATCAGTCGCCGTTCAGCCGAGTATGGCTACTCGAGATCCTCTGCCAGCAGCGGTAGGCCGCACATGTACCGATCCAAACCAGGCGAGCTTTTTGCGGCGCTTCCGGGTGAGGTGCTCGAGGTCATCCTCGACGAGCTCAAGAAGTTGCATCTGAAGAAAACATCTGAGAGCTGCTCTACATGTTGGGCGAGGGATCTCTGCTCGATTTCACTAGCGTCGAGGAAATGGTCCAAGTTTGCCCGCACATCGCTGTAAGTCGCCATCCCCGTTCGATTCCCTCTACTGCGCAACATCTCTTATCTCTCTCTTCCTGGTCATTAAATACTAACGGGGAAAAAATTAGATACGAGGACATTCAACTCAATGGCCCAGACTCGGCGGCGATGAAGAAACGTTACAAGGGCTGCGCGAACCCCCGTCTCGTTCTCCTTCGCCGAACGCTACGAGCCAACCAACAAATTGCCGTCATCGTCCACTCACTCAAGGTCCCCGCGGTACCCGAAGACACGCCCGTTGAGGCCTACCACGATCTAGTCGCATCTGTGATCATGGCCTGTCCCAATTTGGAGCGTCTTGTTGGGCTGCAGCCTCGCTACACGCACCAATTTGACCGTCTCTTCCACGCTCTTTCGACTCGCCGGAAGCTCAAGCACATGGATTGGATGATTGATGGTGTTTCGGCGGTGAAGAGGCCCCAGACTCGATCTGGAACCAAGCAGCTCATCAAGAGTCCGCCGATGGGCCAGCAAAAAGGGCCCTTCCTCACACCGAACGACATCCTACCCGCTCAAAGTTCGGCCTTCTTGGAGCTCCACTTCAATTGGAGCCACCTGACGACGCTGTCGATTCACACGCTTCCCGGCGGCTCACTAACTCCCGACAACCTCATCACAACTGCGATTTCCCACCTCCCATCTCTCCAGCATCTCTTCCTGTCAAACCTCCCCTTTACCGCCTTCAAGGACGATAGTCTCCTTTCTCTCCCTGCGTTGAAAACACTATCTCTGTCGTACCTGTCGGGAATCACCTCGAACGGTCTATCGAACTTTGCCACTCGCTCCGCCAGTCGATCCATCCAGCGGCTTGTGCTCCGACATATCAACATTGATGAGATGCCAGCGCTTGCACGTGTGCTTTCGAACCTAGTCAGCCTAGAGAATCTCGCATTCGTGCAGTCTTTCCCACCTTTGATGCCCGAGGATAACTTCATCCTGCTCATGCCTTACCTCGCGTCGAACTCGCTGCGGAAGCTCCACTGGGACATTACAAGCCACCCGAACTGCGTCAACGCCGCCGACTCGATTCTCGCTCGCAGCATCGCAGCCAAGGGTTTCCCAGCGCTGCGCATCCTCCGCGCTCCGAACGACCCCGAAGGGCTGTTCCAGGGCCTCTGCCGACCACGCGATCGAGCCGACATGCCAGGTGACCGTTTCAGGCCCATTACCAACCACGCACGAAACATGAGCGGCAGCGGCAAGTCGCTCTCGGTTCCGGCTTCGCCGACGGCGGCAACGGCAGGTAAATCGCCGACGAGCCCCGCCTTTGCACCCGACCCTTCAATCTTCGCTCCGGCGACGAACCTGCACCAGGCACGGCTGGCTGCTCAGGCGCGTCTCGAGGCGGCGTGGCGATTACCTCGGTACCATGTCAATGTCGTAGACGAGAATGGCATGCTCGTGGACAAGTTTGGGCTCGCGGGCTTCATTGGCACGACGGAGAGTAAGATCCGATATGACCTGACTCCCGACCCGGGTGCCAAGGATGAGAATGGCGGGTTGGTTGAGGTCAGCGATCTCTTGGGGGATTGTGGAGAGAAAGGGACTGATATGTGTAGTGGGCGGTGGAACATGCCCCCGACGCCGGTGGATAGGAAGGAGAAGGACAAGGACAAGGAGAGGTGGTGGCATGTTGAGAGGGATCGGTGGACTGGTGTTGAGCTTTGAGAGGCTAGTTGGGGGTGATGAGGATGGCTGGCTGGTGATTTTACAAAAATGTTTTCTTGGGTTATATCTATGGATTTTTTTTTCTTGATACCACGTACTTTTTCTGTCATGACATGGGCATTTAGGGGAAAAGAAAAATGAAAATTGAAAACGAAATGGGAAAACAGAAAATCAAAATGACACTGATATTACAATTCGCGTGTTGAAGCTCCAAGATCAAGTCAAGTGTAACTTCGTTTCATCATTGGTCCGAATCTTGAGAGAGTCTCATGAAATTTAGGTACATGGAGCCAGGCAAAACCGTTGATGCTTGGTGCCTGTGGCTAGCTCGGATTAGGCCAGGCCAGCCCTGTGCTGCGTTCGTACTTCGTACCAGTGCTCTTCTGTGTTCAGCGTGTTCAATGGCACATGGCGCTAATTCCGAAGTACGAGCTGGACTAGGAACATCGAACTACCCCGCCAGACCATTTGTCGATTCCAGCCCTCCACAAAGCTCTCCCCAACTCTAGCCAACAAACACCTTCGTTGATCTCAAGCTAATCCGAGCTCCGAAACCCAACCTTTTTCAGGCAGGCAATCTTGTCGAACTCGGTCCTTTACTCTGTCCCCCATTTTTCGATCTCTCTCTCTGTGTGATACCTCTCTTCCTCTCAACCCCGAGCTCGCCCGTTTGCCATTCTAATTCCCCCTCCCTCTTCTGGCCTCTTCACTCTGCCCTCTACACTCTGCCCTCCGCCCTCCATATCGGACCCTTCATAACCCTCTCGCCATGGCGCCCTCGCCAAAGGTCGCCTCGGCCCTCGCCCAGGTCCAATCCGTCCCCGACGCCTCCAAGCCTGAGCAATACGAAGCCATCCTCCGCCAGATCAAGGACCTCTCGTCCCCTCCAACGGCCACCACCGACCTCAACGCCATCGCCACGTCCTTCGTCTCCGCCTCCCTCGGCATCGTAGCCACGCGCGCCCTCCTCGACCTCTTCGCCAACACCCTCAAAAACCTCAAAAACGTCGACATGTGCATCGAAGTCGGCAACCACGCCCTCGACCTCGTCGCCGGCACGGGCGCCTCCTCCTCCTTCCTCGACCAGATCGCCGCCCTCCGCGACCTCATCGCCTCGGCGCACGAGTCCAACGAGGACTACACCGACGCCGCGCGGTGTCTGGCCCAGATCCCCCTCGACTCCTCCCAGAGGCAGGTCACCAACGAGCAGGTGGCGAGGATATGGGTCCGCATCGTGAGGAACTTCCTCGAGGTCGACGACACCCCCGCCGCCGACACGTACGTCAACAAGCTCAAGAACATCATGCACACCGTGGCCGACCCGGAGCTGCACCTCCACTTTCAGCTCTCGCAGGCGAGGATCCGCGATGCCAAGAGGGACTTCTTGGACGCCTCCAAGCGGTACCACGACATTAGCTTCTCCAAGGCCATCGCCGAGGAGGAGAGGCTCCACACCCTGAGCATGGCCGTCAAGTGCGCCGTCCTAGCCCCCGCCGGCCCACAGAGGAGTAGGCTCCTCGCGAGACTCTACAGGGACGAGAGGTCCGCCGGCCTCGAGGAGTTCGGCATCCTCGAGAAGATGTTCCTCGACCGCCTCCTCCAGCAGGACGAGGTCGACAAATTCGCCAAGAGCTTGCTGCCCCACCAGCTGGCCGTCACCGCTTCCGGTTCCACCGTGCTCGCCAAGGCCGTCGTCGAGCACAACCTCCTCGGCGCGTCCCGGCTCTACGAGAATATCGGCTTCGATGCCCTCGGTGCGCTCTTGGGGCTGGACGCCGCCGGTGCCGAGGATACCACGGCTCGCATGATCGAGCAGGGCCGTCTTCTGGGACGGATTGATCAGGTGGATAGGGTTATTTGGTTTGAGAAGGGCGAGGCGTCCGGTGTTAAGGGGAGCGGGAAGGCCGATGTCCTCGTGGGCAAGGAGACGAGGAGGTGGGATGCTAATGTTCAGGGCATTGCCGAGGAGGTGGAACATGTTATTAATGCTCTGCAGACTGAGTATCCGGTGAGTTTTTCATCCCTAGAGACGCTGGGGCACGTGGGTGCTAACATTTTATCTTTTAGGAGTTCGTTGCTGCCCACCTTAGGGCATAGGTGGGGGCGAAACGAGATATGAAAAAGACGTTTGGGATGAGAAACGGGTAGGAGGACGAGAACGGGTTCTTACCACGCGGGGGGTGGATCATGATTTGTGTACAAAACATAACTACTGGCGTTCAGGCTCGAGCATAGTACACTAGGTAGACCGAGGCCTAGAGGAATTAATCCCTTCTATTCTGATTGCATCTAGGAGTATCGTGAAAAGAAAAAGGAAAAAAAAGGAAACCCAACAAAAGAAAACAAACCCAAAAGCAGACCGTAGAACGACAAGCATACGGCTCAATGTTTAGTCTCTCTTCTAAGAAGAAAACAAGCACGGAACACCACTTTCCTCCTCTTCGTGCGCGAAAGCAAAAGCGAAACCATTACCCAAAAACCCCCTGGCATCGGGGCATCCATTACTCCAAATCCCGTTTACGCACCACGACATACCCCTTACTCAACCTCTTCGGATCACCCTCCTCCTCTTCGATGCTCGCCTCGTCACCGTACACCTTCGGCTTCCTCTTCCTCCTCTCGGGCCTGGACGTCGTAGCGGGTTTAGGCACCGCCTCGGCCTGGATGATTTTAATGAGGGCGTCGGCGATGTGTTCTCCCATCCAGTTGTACCCTTCCTCGGTGAGGTGGAGGCCGTCGTCCCAGTACTTTTGTATGTGCTCGCGTGTAAGGGAGTGGTAAGGGAGATGGCCGTGGAGGTCAAAAGTGTAACTGTAATTTGTCTGTTAGTTGCTTCCTACAGCGAGAAAAAAGGAAAGAAAAGAAAGAAAGAAAGAAAAAAAAAGGTAATAGGAGGAAAGTCGTACAAGTTGTGCTCTTTGTGCTTTCGAATGAGGTCGTTGAGCTCGTTCCGCGTGTCCGTGGCGAACTGCATCTTGGAGCGGCACTCGGGCACGGTCAAGGCAAGGACTCTAGTGCCTTTGCAGAGGGCCATGTCCCATGTTTCGGACAGACATTGGAAGATTTCGTCGGCGGGGATGCGGAAGGCAATGTCACTTGTTCGATGTTAGTATGGGTATATGCTCCAGGGCTCTGCGTCTCCAGAGCCCGAACTTAGAGGAAGACGAGTTGGGGGAGGAGAGGAGGGAAGGGGGTGGGTTGCAACATACTTCGTACCGCCAAGGACGATTGCCCATGTGTACTTGTCTTTCTCGACTGTGTATGAGACGGGTTAGAATACTAGTCATCTTGAAGCCCAAAATATATAACAAGTAAAGATCAAGACTCAATAACCAGGGACAAAACAGTAAACAAATAAATAAAAGGAATATCAAAACTGACACTCAGCCTTCGCCCGGTCCACCCACCGCTCCGTGCAAACAAGATCCCCGGGCACGCCCGACACCTTGACGGAGATGGGGAAGGGAAAGGTGGCCCGGAGACGTTCGGCGAGAGTCTCGGCGTAGGGGTGCTCGCCAAGACCGAAGTTGAAGTAGCCCGAAGTGAGGGAGTCGCCGAAGCAGAGGATCTTGATGCCGGCCATTTGGCGGGGCGGATGTGGTGATCGGTGAACGGATTTGGAGTCGCGGGGGGTGGGGATGTTGGTTGGCGAGAGTGCGGGGGTTAAGGTGGTGTTGGTGTTGGGGTAGTAGCGGTGGGAGTGGGATCAAATGGATGGATGGTGGGCTGGACAGAGCAAGAGAGGGAGTGCAGGACGTGGGGTTAAGTGAGCTTGACCAGGCCCCCGTAGTGTAAGGTTCTCAATGTTTGTTGGAGGGAAGTCGGAGCAGGCATCAGGAATAACATCCAAGATAGAGGAACAGCTTGGCAACTTCCCGTTTCACAGTGCTGACAAACACTTCACTGCTTGACAATATGAACACTGCTGCGCTCGGTGCTGTTGCTGGTTGCTGTTGCCTGTTGCTGTTGTTTGGGGCTGGAAGGATCAGGAAGGATACGCCTTGAGTGCTGGCAGTGAGGAAAGAGTGATTGTAGTGTGATCAATGGAGGCGTCAAGGTCTGTGGATGCCTGATGTGGCCCATATAGTGTTCATGACTACGCTGCTGGGCAACATCAATTTGAATCCGTCAAGAATCAATTGTGGATATGAAACTAGGAACAACTGGAAGGTTTGATACGAGACAATCCCATAATAGCATGAGAAGAAGCTTGTCCCAGCTGCCTATGAGCTCTCTGCAACAAACATTACCCTGCCTGAACACGACAGATCTGCTGCCTTCTTTACCAGTTACCATGGCTTCTTGTGGCAGTTTTCGAATGATGCAATAGTTGGTCCTTTCGAGCAATGCATGTCGCAGTCATCGATGTAAGAAAACATCAATCCCCAACCTAGAAACAAAAACATGGGGGCAGGAGACCGCCTGTCTGAACAGATCATAGGGGTTGAATAAGAGATATTGTTTTGGCTTGCGGTCTTCTAAGAACCACTATGCGGTCCTTTCCTGTCTCCAGGAACACTGGAAATTTGCTTGCCTTGTTTTATTATCTCCTGGTGCGTTAATAGTCACGCTGAGGTTGATCTCAGACACGATTTATCTTCATCATGTGAACCAAACCACATGGTAAGAACAAAAACATGACTCTTCAGCTCAAGCCTTGTTTCAATTTCAGTGCCTGGTGCTTGAGAAGGGTCGACTTGACAAACATCTCGAATAGATTGATGTTACTATACACTCGCCGTTCTCGAAACAAACAACAAACCTCCCGAATTTTGTGTAATGCCGCTGTGATGCATCATTATCAAACCCACTGCCACTGCCACTCCCACTGCCACTGGCCTCGTTAGCCAGCGCCAAATATCAATATCATCCGAAATCTGCCTATCATACACGCATCCAAGCACAATCCCTCCATACAAACGCAATTATGGATGCCCTTATCCGGACCCCACGGAGAACGATATCTCCATGATACCTCATCGTAGACCCCTAACATCCAAATCCAAACAAAACACAATCAGTGTTGGAGTTCCACCCTCTTTCCAGGCTCCCAGTCATCCAAACACTGCTTAATATTCACCCAATATCTCAACCTCACCGCCTCCCCCCTCGCCGCCTCCAAATCATCCTCAGCAAAAGCCCTTCCCAACACCGCCTCGCTCAGCGCTATCCTCTCATCATTCACCCTCCTCACCCCTTCCAACTCCTCCTCCTCCCGCGCCTCCTCGATCTCCTCCCTTGCCTCCATCACCTCCGCGAGGAGCTCCATATCCGCCACCTTGGCCGCCTCGTCTGACGCCACGTCGATCCCCCTGAGCGAGAGGAGGTACTGCGCCCTGAGGAGCGGGTTGGTCAGCGTGCGGAACGCCTCGTTGAGATGCGCCGAGGTCGCTTGCGCTCGTGTTTTGTGCTTCGCTGCGTGCAGGTCGGGGTGTGCGCGGGCTTGGAGCTGGAGGAATTCACGGCGCAGGGCGCGGACATCGATGGGGAAGGCACCGCGCGGAGGGGGTCCTTTGGGAAGCGATTCGGGGAAGAGGTCGTAGTATGTTGTTGGCGTGGCTGTTGTTGATACGGGCGAATTTGCAGCGTCGGGTTGGTGAGGGGCGGAGGTCCTAGCAGAGTTCGCTGTAGGAGGGAGGAGGAGACGGTTAGATGTTGAGAGCCAGCGACGGCGCGTTCGTGTTTGTGGGTTTCGAGGAAGCTCGTTTGGTCGGGCTCGGAAGGAGGGAGCTGTGCGGGTTGAGAGAATGGCTGTCCGAGCTGGAGCGACGGTGTGGCGACGCGAGCAGACCCGCGCAGCGGAGCGGCTGGATGGTAACATTTCTTTTCTTTTCTGTCCTTTCTTTCCGTTTTAAAGGGTATCGAGTTGTGGATTGAGATTGAGATTGCGATTGAGGTTGATAGAGCGTATTATGAGTAGTTCGAAGCGTCGGGCTTTTTTTAGTCGCTTTTCTAATTTTCGAGTTTATAATTGTGACTTGGGTTTGGGGGAGATTTTTCGAGGTTCGGAGCTGGCGGAGTTTAGGATGACGTCGCACCGGCTATTAGAGGCAAGAGGAGTTCAATGGCCACACGTTGTACGAAGTACATCGGTACTTCTTCGTACACATCTCCGGTCAGCGGTCTTGCCTTGCAAATTGCTGCTGCTCAACCAATTCTCGGCAGTTATACAGCACAGAGAATTACTAAAGTCGTCGGATTTCGGGCATCGGGAATTGTAGATATATCAAGCATCTCCGCGGGAATAGATCGAATTGAAGACATTGGCTCTTTTATCATCAAACCCGAAAATCACCGACTCTGATGGCCATGGCCTGGCGATCGGATGTAATCCAGCGCAAAAGCGGCTTATGGAGTTTCGTCCGCAGCGGCTTTTCCGCGCTCCGAGGTCGGGCATGCCTCCTGAAAGTCCCTTTAAACTGGCGACGAATCATTGGTTTCAAGCCGTCCACATCCACCTTGCCGCTGCGACGCCGACAGCCATCCCGCAATAGCAACCCCCAGAAACCCACACGCCTGGTCAATCGTTTGATACGGTACACGCTTCTACTTGGCAATCTCACTGTATTACTAGTAACTTGCCCTGATACGAAGTAGCGAGTCTGGAGCAGGGGCGTTGTCTCTTCTAAACCGAAGCCGTCCAATTACCCCCCACCGCCAACCTCCAGTGGTGCTGGGGACCTCTTCTAAGATGGGAGAGAACGTCAAGATTCTAAGTCCGGGCGAAGGTATATATTACTGCATATACGGCGTTCCCACTTTGTCTGCCTCGACTTACTCCTTTAAATTTGGATTCCGAGTCCTTTGCTAATATGTAAACTCAAGTTGCCAAACACAACACTCAAGAGAGCTGTTGGGTTACGCTGTATGGCACGGTGTATGATGTGACCAACTTCCTCAGCGAGCACCCGGGCGGCCTCAAGGCTATCTTGCGCCTTGCTGGTAAGGACGCAACCGAGGAGTTTGACCCAATTCACCCGCCCGGGACTCTGGATGACGACATGGGCAGCGTCGTCAAGGTCGGCAAGATCGACACCACGGCGTTACCCAAGCCCGCCTCCGATGACGAGGAGCCTAAGAAGAAGATCGATGTGGCAGAAAGAGACCCGCCCCTAGAGTCTCTGCTCAACCTCGGCGAGATCGAGGCTCTGGCTACCAAGAAGATGTCCAAGCGGGCGTGGTCCTACTACTACTCCGCCGGTGACGACCTCTGGTCCAAGAGCTTCAACAACCACGTTTATCGTCAGATCCTCCTCCGGCCCCGCATTTTCATCGACTGCATGGAATGCGATCTTTCCACCACGCTCCTAGGCCACAAGGTCGGCCTCCCCATCTTCGTCGCCCCAGCGGCCATGGCTCGCCTCGCGCATCCCGACGGAGAACACGGCATCGCGAAGGCAGCGGCCAAGTTTGGCGCTTTGCAGATCATCTCCAACAACGCTTCCATGACGCCGGAGCAGATTGCCGAGAACGCCGCCCCCGGTCAAATCTTCGGGTGGCAGCTGTACGTGCAAAAGGAGCGCAGCAGGAGCATCGCCATGCTGGAACGAATCCACAAGATGCGCGACAGGTTCAAGTTTATCTGCCTTACGCTCGATGCTCCGGTTCCGGGTAAGCGCGAGCACGACGAGAAGATGCAGTTCGAGGGGATGTTCGAAGTGAGCGTCGACGGGAAAGGTGATTCGGACAAGAAGCCTGGCGGAGGCGGCGTGGGACAGCAGCTCTTTTGGGGCACGGCTGGTGATCTTACGTGGAAGACTACGCTGCAGTGGCTCGCCAAGAATACCGATCTGCCGATTGTGCTCAAGGGCGTGCAGACGCACGAGGATGCCTACCTCGCAGCGCAGTACGCGCCTCAGGTCCGCGCCGTCATACTATCCAACCACGGCGGTCGAGCCCTCGACACGGCGCCGCCGGCGATCCATACCCTACTTGAGATTCGCAAGTACTGTCCCGAGGTGTCTAAGAAGATCGAGTTGTGGGTCGATGGCGGCATTAAGCGCGGCACCGATGTTGTGAAGGCGTTGTGCCTAGGGGCTAGAGCCGTGGGCATCGGACGGGCGGCCCTGTTTGGACTCGGTGCCGGCGGCCAGGCCGGAGTTGAACGGACGTTTGAGAGTAAGTTGGACTTGGATTTTGCTTTGTGAAGAGACGTACCACAATATACTAATGAAGTCATGGGGTGTAGTCTTGAAAGCAGAGACGGAGACTTGCGTACGGCTCCTTGGAGCCAACTCGGTTCACGAACTCGGTCCTCACCATGTAAGTGGCAATCCTAGCCTCCACTGTCTTGCGGTCATGTTTTAACAGTTTCTTCTTTTCCTTCTTCTTAGGTGAACACTCGCATGGTCGAGAGGGACATTTATGATGGGCCAAGCGGCCTTGATATCGCTGGGCTGTGGACGGCGCCGACGGCGAAGCTCTAAGTTGCGGGGCATCTCCACCCTAATGTACGAAGGGACAATATTGGGGGGTGTGATCTTTGACAAGAATCTTGTTTCCTCAAGCATACATGTTCATACACATACCATTCTATCTATAGCGTTATAGTTGGGTAGTACATAGTGGCGCCTTCTGTAATTGGATATTAGAACTTTCTCACCGAACTGATTGCAGGAAACCAAGCCACCGACGGTATTTTTACTTTGTGGCCCTCCGGCCGCCAGGCCCCAAGTCTGGACATAGCTGTTCGAATCTGTAGGGATTTTCTCCCAGTTAGAGCTAATGTACGCGCCAAGTCAATGGGATGGTTCAGGATGGCGTCCCAAGCCACAATCGGGTGAGCCGTGATCGTGCTTTAGTTATTGGTTGCCTTTAATATTTTGATTTGACTATTCGTGAGAAGCTTTTGGCTTTGGATAAATTAGTGAACAAAAGAAAAAAAAAAAAAAAAAAAAAAAAAAAAAAAAAAAAGGAAAAGAATGGAGGACGAGGCAAAAGTGATGGGTAACAAAAATGAAAGCTGCAGGCGTTGGGCCTGGAGGATTCAATTGGCTGTGATGCACGAAGTGGGTGTGGAACGGGCGTGCCCGTTGCCCCGTGTCGTTTATAGGATTGGGACTCTCTTGATACTCTAAATGTTCTATTGCGTTGTCGCGTGCCTCGAGTTTCTGGTGATGCTGCAGCTGGGATGGGCTGATGGAGTCGGCAATGGACTGACGCAAATAGACTAGTTGTGTGTTTTTTTCTGAGAGCACTTGAAACTATTGATGGTTGGCGTTTTAGGTTTTACCTGTACTAGGGAGCCAAGAGTAAGACATTTTTATGTTTATGTTGATCAAAGTGAGACGAGCAATGGAGCAAATGGAGCAAATGGAGCAATAGGGATGTTTCCGAGATGAGAGGAGTAAATATGTTTGGGAAGTGTACGGGTACCTTGTCCTTTGTAGAATGTAGAATGTACGAAGTAATAGAGTGTAGAATGATCAATGAGACCAAAGTGGTCAGAACTTCGTTTTCAATCAATGATATTGATGGCACCAACTTGGTTTCTACCAGCCGAGCGGGCTCAAGCACTAATTATGAGGTATTGTTTGGTCGTTCGGGGACCATTGCCTGGCGAGCTTCAAAATTGCTTTTCCTTTAGGTGCGATGAAGCTGGTAGTGCATGCTGCATGCTGCATGTCTAAGCTAGGCTCTTAATGATATCTTGCCTCAGAGTTTGTTCTCGTCTTCTGCGTCTCCTCTTCTCTCTCCTTTTCTTTTCTTTTTTTCTCTCTTTCTTTTTCCGAGGTGCTATATATCTTAACTTCGTACTTTCAGTCGCTAAAGTTGCTAAAGTTGATGAATACTACTGTTGTATGGCCAGCTGGAGTCATAAACATCTCGCCGAGAAGAAAATGCTTCACTTTATAACAAGCGAAAGAGAGATTAATCCACTGATTCAAGGGTCAGAGCAGAAACTTGTAAGTTTGGAACAAACCTCCGAGAGATGCCGCATTCATGCCGGCAATATTGCCCTGTTTGGCCAGGAAATCCCTTCTGCAAATGTTGGATTGTGGATCTCATAAACTAGGCACTAGACAGTCGGCCGTATATTTTGCAATGAAACGGAGATTGGCGAGGTACGAGCCCTCATAGGACGTGAAGAGAAAATCAAAATTGCGGGAGGGGGGAACCAAGGAGACTAGGGCAACCTTGGGAACTGGGGTGGTGGGGGCAGCAGGTGGAAGAGCCAACATCATTGAACTTGGGCAACGGGTCATGGCACGGGTCTGGCCATGGATGCCCGGGAGAGTCGTCCTGTTGCCACCGGGCCATTAGGGTGGGCATGGCCCTTTTGCTGGACATCGTGGGTCCTCGATTCTCTGGAAGAACCAAACAGATGGAGGAAATTCGAAATCTCCGCAAAAATTCTCTCCACCATAATGACCTGACATCTGGGGAGCCCCAGTGGACCACGGCCCACGGATGCGTATTCGTAAACTAGATTACCTGGGGAGAGCTGGGGAGAGCAAATTGGCGAAGGGGTTTTTTAAGGTTTAATCTGGGGTTCTGCTGCTCGAACGAGTCGAGTTCGTAATTTAATATTATTGCTAGGTTACTAGTGGAGTGCAAGTGTAGAGCATTTTGCAGTGCGGCTATCTTCTCTTTCTTTTCTGGAAGATCTTCACCACGAAAAGTTGAGACGAAATAAGAATAAGCCATATATTTCAAATGCGCCTTCCGCATTCTTGGATTCTTGGAACACACTTTCACATGCGCTAAAGCTCAAGAGCCGAGGATTGATCCATTGATCAGCTGCAGAAAGTCCAACCCAAGCCAATTCCTTCCCGAGAGAGCAAGGAGCAGCGGTACCTGGCGTGTACTTTGTCCTCCTGCATCAGACAAAATCTACGAAGTAATCCTAGTGTACACTACGAAGTATATTGGTGCTTTGGGTTGTTAGTGTCAGACTGTTGCTGGGTACTTCGGTCATCACAGTTGCAGCAATCAATCTGGATATTCCCTATCGTTTCCATTACCAGGAGGGTATTAGCGGCATCAGCGGTGCTGGCCGTCAATAGATTGATCACTGCGAAGTACACTACACATACACTCCACTACACTACTTGTACTCTAGCACTGCGGCGGGCAGTTTCTCGGTCCGCGCTATGGTGCCAGCTTATCCCGATGCGGCTTGTACTTCGCTTGTATCAACCCATCAACCCCATCAAACCCAGGCCAGCTGCACCGTTACTTCGTAAGTGCACCTCTGCGCCAGGACTGCAATCTTGCTACGGGGTAATAATCTAACAATAATAGTAATCTCTCGACTGGGTTGCTTCTGCAATGCGAGGAGGGAAGGCCAACGCCACACTGGCACACACCACCCCCCGCCCCTTCGACCCCCAGCTCACCCTCTCGTCCGAGTCTTGCGGAGATGCTCGGGGTGCCTCTCAATTTGGCAATTCCTCCCCTCTGTCGTCTTGTCGTGTGCCACCATCCCCGTCGGCACCAAGCCAACCTAGTCAACTTTTTCGCTGATCTGTGCGTGTTAATCCTTGCTGATATTTCTTGCTCCTGCTGGGAATTGGAAGTGCTGCAGTGCAAAAGCTAGACGCCATTCCGGATCGACCTCCATGCTGCCAAGTACTGCCAAGTAATATGGGGAACACCAGACACGATCCCTCCCTCTGCTGCCTCTGGAGTTTGGACCAGCAACCATCTCCTCTTGGCCCAGGCTCTAGCTAGTCCTAGTCGAGAGTGACTCGCCTCACCTGCATCGTGTTTTTCTTCTTCTTGATCTTGCCCAATTTCCCCTCACCATCAACCAACTACGCTGTACGAAGCATTATCGTCCCACTCGTTTCTGGGCTTGCGTCTGGCTCATGGCACCTCGGCGGTACGCCAAACGTGGAGTTCCAGCACGCTCCAGGTGCCAAGATCTCAATTGATGTTATCATGTTGCTGACTCTGGCTCTGGTTCCGCTCTCTGCTCCACGCTCCATGCAGAAGAGAAAAGCTGGGGACACTATACACTACACACTAATAAGCTTGGTCCTCTCTTGTACCACCACTAGGGAAAAAAACCCATGGCAAAAGATCCGGTCCCTTTTCTTTCGAGCCCGTAATTTTTTTGGGGTTTGCTTGCTGGATTCTGTGGGGTCTCCAGGAAAGCCAATTTGACGCCACCCCGGGGATGTCTACCAGATTTGGATAGAGAGACCTGAGCAGAGACACTGAGACACCACAGCCCAGATTCGAGGTGAGGGATTCTCACAGTTCTAGTTCTCCCAGTGTTTGCTTATAGGGAACAACACTGGAGCAAAACTGGTCGCGGGTGCCACCGATCTCGATCCTACTGAGACGAATAAGACGAAGATGCTGAGTTAGTGTCCTGTTCTTGTATAGGCATGCCAACCTGATATTGTTGGTTGCCTGTCGAGTCGTCTGGTGTCTCGGGGATTGCGGTTACCAACCTAATGATCCATCTTATTGTTACATTGCCTCCCCATGCCTCCCCTTGCCTAGCACCCCCAGACGTATCCATTGATACACTACATCCACTACATACACTACATGCATCGTCCTTCCTTCGTACTACGCGATTGGTGTACTTGTACCCCCTTTCAATGTTAGTTTTCCTTCTTCCACCATGGCTGACCGGGCTCATCATGGTGTGTACGATGTACACACACCCATTTCCCGCACCCACTCCCACTCCCCATCGCCACATCGTTGCTGGATCGCTCCTCTTGGTCCGAGTTAATCGTTCGGGACCCCTTCTGCATTCTCATGTGCTTGCTTCGCCATTGAACCAGACTATCCATGTGCTACCCGGCGACCGGTTGCTACTTCATAGAATCGAGATCGAAAAACGTGCAACTGTAAATATATATATAGATCGACCGCACCCGCCCGTTCCCAGTGGCCTCCCTAGTCTCACTTCCAGTCCCACCCTATCCCGGCGAGAACTTTGTTCGTGAACCCTTGCCCCGTCCTCCCGCCGACACCTCTCCATTCCCCACCCTCATCTACTTCGTAGTCTCTCGTTTCCGCTCTTATACGAAGTATAAGTAGGACCCATCCTGCTCCGTCTCTTTGGTAACCTACTTTCCTCCCTCCCCTCTTGTCTCCTTTGCCGATCCCGTCCGCGCCCTGTATCCAATCGCGAACTCGAATCGAGTCTTTCTCTCTTCCGTCGTCGATCCCGCAAGCAATCATTACCGGCACCATGGCGAGCGACAAGGACATCAAGAACGAGACGGAGTATGTTGCCCCCGCCGCTAAGAAGCGCGGTTGCGTTAATCACTGCAAACGCTTCTGGTGGGTGTACTTGATCGGCTCCATTGCAGCCATCATTTTGATTATCTGTCTCATGTAAGTCCGCAACTGCTCTTCTCACCCGCGGCCTAAAATGGCAACCGGCATCTTGGAAGTGGCCTTTCGTGAAAACGTCCTCGCAAGCTTCTCTGAACAAATTTTCTTTGGAGCTCGGGTCGTATTTCACCTCCCAACTTTCCGGGGCATCCGTACCTTGAACTCCCCTCACTAACATGAGCTGCCTCCCCTCTCCAGCATCTTTGTCGGCGTCCCCAACATCGCCCAGAAGAAGCTTGACGATGCCGAGCTCACACTCGACTCCATCATCATCTCCCAAACCGAACCCAACTCGTACAACATGGCCGTCAACTCCACCATCCGCACCGACGGCAAGACCCACGCCACCATTTCCCCCTTCACCGGCGTCATGTACCTCGAGGACCTCGAGCCTCATACGCCCTTCGCCAGCGTCAATTTCCCCGAGACCACTTCGGCCAAGGAGCAACTCGTCAAGGTCGACCAGCTCGTTGACGTCACCAACATGGATGCGTACACCACCTTCAACACCTGGCTGCTCCTCAACGAGACTCTTCGGTTGACTATCGAGGGCGATACCCACGTCAAGGTTAAGGGTATTTCGAAGAAGTTTGGCGTCACTTTCAAGAAGACCGTTGAGCTCAAGGGTATCAACGGCTTCAAGGGCCTCGAGGTCACCAACCCAGATGTGGACGTGAAGGTGACAAAAGATAACTTCAAAGCTGTTGTCAAGGTTCCGAATGCCTCCATCCTCACCATCGACATTGTAAGTCTCTCTTTACCAAAGCCTTTCTTTCATTATTTTCTTAGTTTCTAACGGAGAATCTAGGGTAATGCCACCTTCATCAACATGTACAACGGTAAGGACATTGGCACCGTCTACATGGACAACCTTATCCTCCGCCCCGGTGTCATCGACGTCCCCATCCACGCCGACATCGAGCAGGCCCCCGTCCTCGATGCCATGGTCACCCAGCCCCACTGTGTCGACGGCATCATCCCCTTCAGCATGAAGGGTAAGAACGTCACTCGGAACGGGGAGGAGATCCCGTATTTTGCTGGCGCCCTGAGGGCCCTTACCCAGGAGGTTGAAATTCCCCTCAAGGAGGCCTTTGCTGAGGAGAAGCTTGTGCTGGGCTGTCTTGACGTTGGCGGTAAGAAGGAGTAGGCGACCACTTTTTGTCAGATTGACAAATTTGATCACCTCTGAGGAAGATGTATGGGGAAAGTAATTTTTTTCATGTTTATCTATGAAATCTCGCTTGGGCCGAGACGAATTGTGCTGTATGAGTTTTTTTTTGTCCAACCCAAAGGGAACTTTGATACCTCTCGGGAGTTTCTGAGCCGGGGTGGATATACGGAATGGAATGGAATGGAATGGGGGAATCCAGTTAGCAACCAGTTGCCATGATACCAGTTAACTGCATACCTAATGGAGATCAATCGATGGATACAAATTGTCCTGGATGATGCAATATTGTCACCTGCAAAATCGCGTCTCTACCGAGGAGTCCGCGAAGTGAATACGAAGATCCAACTCCAAGTGAACTGGGGTATCTACACAACCATGCCCTCTTGCCTTCGTAAAAGAGAAAAAACCGGAATAAACCGCCCCCCGCATTGAACTAGTTGAAACACCCGGATGGCAGTGCAATAAGGATCTACCCCGTGGGGAAGATTTTTTTAAGAGTCCTCGATCATATGCTACCGAGGACGAACGAGCCTCAGCCTGGGGGTGGTGTTATCTACTCCATCCTTCTCCGCTTCGACAGCCCCCCCGGCCCTGACTTGGCGGATACCACCCCCACTCCACCACCAGACGCAGGCACAAACTCCACCCTCCCTGTCGCGGCTCTCTGGACCTCCCTCTCCTTCATCAGCCTCTCCTGGGCGGCCCTCAACCCCTGGCGATGAGCCCAATCCGGAAACGCCCCGGGATCCCAGAGATCCTTGGGCAGCGTAGTGGTGTACTGCGCCGTCGGGTCGTCGTCGAGCCCCGTGAATTTGAGGAGCTTGTCCATGAGGGCCGGGTTGCGCAGGGCTGGTGATGATTCGAGTTTGGTGTTGAAGTGGATGCCCTTGTCTTTGAGCTCGAGGAAGCTGGTGACTTTTTTGGAGAGAGCCGGGGGAGGGGAACCTGGTGGCGAGGGTGGTAGGTCTAGATTGGGATGGCTGGGGAGGGTGAGGTCGCGGAGGAGGGCGCGGGTGGAGGTGTAGGGGGAGCCTGGCGGGATGGGGAGATCTAGTTCTTGATCTGGTTCCGGGAGGTCCGTTTCTGTAGGTTCGTTGGGCCCGAGCATGGGACCGACGAAGGGCCTTGGTGTTGATGGTGAAGATTTTGTCAGAGGTACTGGCCCTGTTGGGGGTTCTTGGGGCTCTGGTGGTTTCTCATCTTCAGGTTTTGATGACAGAGTGACCTTATTCTGGAAAAGCGATGTTAGTTTACTACGATCCAAGTTAAAGAGACTAGTAAATGCCGGCTTACCACCTGAGGTACATGAGGCTGCTCCTGGATATCTTCCTCTTCACTACTGCTCTCATAACTAACAAGCCCAGCCATGATGGCCAGTCTGGAATATCTGTCAAGGTCTATAGATCAATTGAGTCAGGTTGTATATAATTCTCTCATAAAATATGAATTAATGTGTATTGGTATTAAAAACCACCACTGTTGATTTCCGTAGAGACAAATTTATAACATTGAGAAGGTTTAACCCACTCTGTAGGTCCAGTTGAGGTGATCGTGAGCATTGCGAAGCTTGGAGCAAGGACAGTGACTTGGGTACAGCGCAATGTGGGGGTTCTCGGCAAAACCTCGGCTTACTAAACATGAACCTCCAATCAATCTCGTCCGAAGTATTAATATATCAAACTCACACGGAGAACTTCACAAGCCTCGCTTCGTCATGCCGAGTCCACTTCAAGGCATCCATCGCTCTTGATATCCACGCGCCATCCGACATCTTCGTTGTCATTGTTATATGCTGCGAATGGATTCCGGTATCGATAATAAAATCTGAAGATAACACAAAGGAACATATCATCAAAAAAGTACGGACTTTTAACACAAGATCTCAACCGACGAGCCACAAGTAGTCCTGAGGGGGGCGAAAAAAAAAATTAAAAAAAAAGACCTCTACATCTGGGATAACCATGGCTCGTCTTAGAGACACCCGCTCACCATCGCCAGGAAGACACCACCGGAAAGATGACGATCGACGCGACAGGGATCGCCGTGATGACGGTAGGGGCTATCGCGCCCGGTCGCGCAGCCCTGGAGATGTAAGACGACATATCCATCCCGGAGCCGCAGTTGACGCAGTGCCTTTATCATCAACTAACCATCATTTGCAGCGCCGGTATCGTGACAGACGGGACCGCGACCGCGATCGCGATGATTCGTACCGACGCAGAGACCGATCGGTAGACCGCCGAGATGACGACGGATACAGAGGAAGCCGGAGAGACCGCCGAAGATCATCACGCGACCGATACGCCGATCGCTCGCCTGATAGGCGCCGTCGCGATGATAGAGATTATCGTGGTAGGCGAGACGACTCCAGAGACCGTACTCGTAGCCGTCGAGATGGCACACCTGACTCCCGGCCTCGCAGCAGGCATGATGACAGTCGTCAGCAGACCCAGCCCTCAAAAGATAGTAGCATGAGCCCGTCTTCGGCTGCGAATGATGTACGTTCGTGCCCCAACACCAAATCGCCATCACCGTTATCACCACCATCATTCATTACGATGCATTGTGCTAACTACTCGCGCTCGTCGCAGACTGCCAAGGCTAAGTCCACACAACCGCAATCCGAGGCTGACAAGAAGGCCGAGAGGCTCGCCAGGATCGAGGCCTGGAAGAGGAAGAAGGAAAGCAAGGCTGCCAAAGAAAGCGATGCCAACCCTCTCCAGACGAGGAAACTGCTGGCTGAAATGGACGAAAAGGCTAACCGGCCCTCTGCCGCCGCCTCACCTGTTGTTGAGTCTCCCGCTTCCGCCTCGTCCGCCGCAAGGCAACCGTCTGTTCCAGCAGATGCATCACCCGCTACGTCGTTCACAGGAAAATTTGAGCCTAAAGCTATTACGAAGAAACCCGCCTCCGCTACCGCATTGAAACTAGCGACCGGATCTGTCCTAGGCTCGATTCCCGGCCCCAACGGTGTGGCCAAGCCTCTTTCGGTCCAGGCCCCGAAGAAGCTTGCTGACTTCCGGGCGAACCATGGAAACATGAACAGTTTCGGTTTCCAGAAGCAAGGCGACAAGCTTGCCAGCAAGCGCAAGATAGACCTTGATGAAGAAGTTGCGTCCAAGAGAAAACTAGTCAAGTTGCCCTCGCTTCCTATTGAGGCTGATGACACCCCATACGCTGACCAAGATGATGGAGAGTCGGATGCTGATGACGTCGTTGCTACTGAAGAAGAGGAGGCTGCCGCTGTACGTGCTGCGCATGAGAAGCGTATGCAGCAAGAAAACCAGTCTGGTGAGGAGTCGGGGGATATCGTGATGGTGGACGGCGGTGCTGCTCCACAAACCAACGGCACGACAGCCGCCGCAGAGCGACCCGAGGAACACGTCGAGCCTACAGCACCAGCGCCGCAGGCAGTACCTGATGCGATGCAAGTTGACGAGGAGGCTGCGCAGGAAGGGGAGGAAGAGGAAGAAATAGACCCCCTTGATGCATTCATGGAGGACTTGCAAACCCAGTCTAAGAAGAAGGCGCCTGGTAGGACAGCCACTGCGAAAAAGGCTCCCGAGCCCGAAGCTTACTTCAGTGATGATGACTTTGCCTTTAGAGATAAGGCAGATGCCAGTGCTCTTGCGGCAGCACAACAACCTATCAAGCGCCGGAAAAACAAGGACCTGCCCACGATCGATTACAGCAAGTTAGATCTCGAGCCCATCAGGAAGAACTTCTGGGTCGAGCCAGCCGAGCTGAGCGCCTTGACGGAAGCCGAGGCCACCGAGCTGCGGTTGGAGCTTGATGGCATCAAGGTCTCTGGCAAGGATGTCCCCAAGCCTGTCCAGAAATGGGCGCAGTGCGGGTTGACCCGGCAGACCTTGGATGTTATTGAAAACTTGGGCTACGAGAAGCCTACCCCCATCCAGATGCAGGCTCTGCCCGTCATCATGTCAGGCCGCGACGTGGTCGGAGTGGCAAAGACGGGATCTGGTAAAACTATTGCGTTCCTGCTGCCCATGTTTCGACACATCAAGGACCAATCCCCACTCAAGGATAATGAGGGGCCGATTGGTCTCATCATGACCCCGACGAGAGAACTGGCCGTGCAAATCCATCGCGACTGCAAGGCCTTCCTAAAAACAATGGGTCTGCGGTCTGTATGCGCTTATGGCGGTGCACCCATCAGCGAGCAGATTTCGGAGCTGAAGCGCGGCGCCGAAATCGTGGTCTGCACTCCTGGCCGCATGATTGACTTGCTAGCAGCGAACCAGGGTCGAGTGACAAACCTAAAACGCGTCACCTACGTCGTTCTAGATGAGGCCGACCGAATGTTTGACATGGGCTTCGAACCGCAAGTCATGAAGATCTTTGCTAACATGCGACCGGACAAGCAGACAATCCTGTTCTCTGCGACCATGCCTCGCATCATCGATGCTCTGACTAAGAAGGTTCTGAAGAACGCCGTGGAGATAACGGTGGGCGGCAGGAGTGTAGTCGCTCCGGAGATCACGCAGCTCGTTGAAGTTCGGGAGGAGAAATCGAAGTTCCTTCGGCTGCTTGAGTTGCTCGGCGAGTTGTATGAAGAGGATGAGGATGCAAGGACGCTGATCTTTGTGGAGCGCCAAGAAAAGGCCGATGATCTGCTCAAGGAGCTAATGGTCAAGGGTTACCCTTGCATGTCGATCCACGGAGGCAAGGATCAAGTCGACAGAGATTCTACCATTTCTGATTTCAAGAAGGGTATCGTGCCGATTTTGATTGCAACTTCCGTCGCTGCTCGAGGACTTGACGTCAAGCAGTTGAAGTTAGTTGTCAACTATGACGCTCCGAATCACTTGGAAGATTACGTGCACCGAGCCGGCCGAACAGGCCGCGCTGGGAACAAGGGAACCGCTGTCACATTCGTGACTGAAGACCAGGAAAATTGCGCCGCGTGCATCGCGAAGGCTCTTGAGCAGAGTGGCCAGCCGGTGCCTGATCGCATTAAGGAGCTTCGCACGGCCTACCGTGAAAAGGTCAAGTCTGGCAAGGCCAAGGAATCTTCTGGTTTCGGAGGAAAGGGCCTCGACAAGCTCGATCAGGAACGAGAGGCGGCGCGCTTACGTGAGCGGAAGACGCACAAGGCGGAGGGTGAAGAAGAGGAGTTCAAGGAGGATAGCAAGAAAACCTCCGAGGAAGACAAGTCCAAAGCGGGAGTGTCGATCAAGGCGGCCGTGTCAGCCATCGTTTCCCGCGACGCCGCGAAGGCGCAGGCCGAGGCAAAGGCAGCAGCCAAAGATGCCACGACGTCCAAAGATCCCCTCGACAAGGTCTCCTCCGCCGTCAGCGCCATCAACTCCCGTCTCGGCAAGGCCGGCCAGCTCCGTACGGGCCAGCCCATCGACAACAAGGGCCCCGACGCCGGCGCCTTCCACGCCACCCTCGAAATCAACGACTTCCCTCAAAAGGCTCGCTGGGCCGTCACCAACCGCACCAACGTCGCTAAGATCCTCGAGGCCACGGGGACGTCCATCACCACCAAGGGAACCTTTTACCCCGCGGGCAAAGAGCCGCCTTCCGGCGGCGACCCGAAGCTGTATATCCTCGTCGAGGGAGACACGGAGCTCGTGGTGGCCATGGCCCTTCAGGAACTTACGAGGTTGTTGGAGGAGGGCACGAGAGCTGCGGAGGATGCTATGAGCAGAGCTCCCGCGTCGGGAAGATACACTGTTACTTAAGTTCCCGCCCTTTTTCTTACTTTTATATTCTACAAGACATATTTTGGGGGTTTTTCTTTTTCTTTTTCGCTACTTTGGGGGGTTTCTTGGAGTGGAGTTGATGCGTGCGAGTTCGAAGGAAGTCTTCGATGTTCCTTTTTTCTTTAAAACACCTGGACAAAACGGGGCGTTTGTTTGTTTTTCTCAGGCAGCTTAGAACTAGCTATGAACAAGAAAAAAGAAATGTTTCTATTCTATTCTATTGATACCTCTGTGAGACGGCTATTCTCTTTGGAGAAATTGGCAATAGATCTAGGAATATATGCTCAACTCTCGGTATACTAACATATATTGTACATGGAACTGAACTATGAGTGGTGTGGATAGCTAAGATCTTACATTGGAGGTGCAGGGAGGGATCATATCAATCATCTAATCTACATTGTTCTAAAACCAAACCAACTCCAAAACCATAATAACAACATTGAGGCCACCGCCAAGGACCATTCTATATTTCCTCCCCTTTCTTTTAATTCAGATTGATATCATTTCGCACTTGTCCCCTAGGCCTTGACAACCTCAAGGCTAGTCTCGTCGCCCTTGATGATCACCTTGGCCGTATCACCAGTGCGAATCTCACCCCTAATAATCTTGTCGGCAAGACCATTGCCAATCTCATTAGTGATGAGCCTATTGAGCGGCCTCGCGCCGAACCTGGGATCATAACCCCTCTTGGCCAGCCAATCCCTCACGTCGTCGGGGACATCAAGGACGATGCGGCGATCATCCAAGCGCGCCTGGAGTTCCTTGAGACGAATGTCGGCAATCTCACGGATGGCCGCTTCGCCTAGCCTCTTGAAGATGATGAAAGAGTCGATACGGTTGAGGAACTCGGGAGGATAATTCGCCGCGACGACGTCCATGACGGCCTGCTTCACCTCGGGGGCGACCTCGCCGTCCGGAGACTCTTTGTAGGGATGGATGGTGTTAGCGCCGACGAGGATATCGGCGCCGAGGTTAGATGTGAGGACGATGATGGTGTTGCGGAAATCGACCTTGTGGCCCTGCGCGTCGGTGAGGTAGCCCTCGTCGAGGACCTGGAGGAGCAGCGCGGAGATGTCGCGGTGGGCCTTTTCGAACTCGTCGAAGAGGAGGACGGCGTAGGGTTTCCGGCGCACGGCCTCCGTCAGCTGGCCGGCATCTTCGTAACCCACGTAACCGGCGGGCGATCCGATGAGACGCGAAATGGTGTGCTTTTCCTGGAACTCGCTCATGTCGAAGCGGACGACGGCCGACTCGGTGGAGAAGAGGAAGCCCGCGAGCTTCTTGCAGAGCTCGGTCTTGCCGACACCCGTGGGGCCGAGGAAGAAGAAGGACGCGAGCGGGCGGTTGTCGCCGCTCAAGCCCGCGCGCTGCAGACGAACGGCGTTGGACACGGCTTTGATGGCCTCGTCTTGGCCGCGGACGGACTCTTGGAGCATCTCCTCCATATGGACGAGCTTCTCAATGTGGCCGGATGTGAGCTTTGACACCGGGATGCCCGTAATCCTTGAGACGACGGCGGCGATATCGTCAGCAGTGACCGCATCATGAATTAACGTGGTGCTGCTGCCGCTGTCCGACTCGGCCGCCTCTTCTTCTTTGGGTAACCTTGCTTCGAGGCTTGGAATAATACCGAACCGTAGCTCTGAAGCCCGGGCAAACTTTCCCTCGCGCTGGGCCTGGTCTAGCTCGATGCGGGCGGCATCAAGCTCCTCCTGGGTCTTCTTCACCGCGCCAATCTCGCTCTTTTCCTTCTCCCACTGAGCAGTCAGCTGCGAGACCTCATCCTGGAGCGCCTTCAAATCGCTCTCGAGCTTCTCCCTCCGCTCGCGGCTCGCAATGTCCTTTTCTTTCCTCAAACTTTCCAGTTCAATCTGGATAGTCATTATCTTTTGGTCGAGGGCCATAATGTCTTCCGGCTTCGATTCGTGTTGGAGTTTAAGGTGGCTCGCCGCCTCGTCCATGAGATCAATGGCCTTGTCGGGCAAGAACCGGTCGGTAATGTATCGGTTGGAGTAGGTCGCGGCGGCAACGAGAGCGCCGTCGGTAATCCGCACACCGTGATGTACTTCATACTTGTCCTTGATACCGCGAAGGATGCTGATAGTGTCCTGGACGGTGGGTTCGTTGACAAGGATGGGCTGGAAACGTCGCGCAAGTGCTGCGTCCTTTTCGATCTGTCGGTATTCGTTTAGTGTAGTGGCACCGCAACACTGCAGCTCGCCACGAGACAGGGCGGGCTTCAGGAGGTTCGATGCGTCGATGGAGCCCTCGGCCTTGCCTAGTCCTAGCAGGATATGAAGTTCGTCGATAAACAGAATAACCTTGCCCTCTGCTTGCTGGACTTCTGTTAAGACCTTTTTTAACCTCTCCTCGAAATCACCTCTGTATTTGGCGCCGGCGATAAGAGAGCCGAGATCAAGCGCAATAACGCGCTTGTCCTTTATGCTCTCGGGGACATCGCCCCGAATTATCCGGGCGGCGAGCCCTTCTAATATGGCTGTCTTTCCCGTACCCGCATTTCCGATTAGCACGGGATTGTTCTTCGTCCTTCGCGATAGGATCTGAATCGTTCGCTGGATCTCGCTATCTCGGCCGATGACCGGGTCGAGCTTGCCCGCCTTCGCCTTGGCCGTGAGGTCAATGCCGAACTCTTCAAGGGCAGACTTTTCGGGTTCGCCACCTAGGTTCATGCGGTGGGTGCCGCCAGGAGGGTGAGGTCGGCCATTCGCGTAGCTTCGGATGGCTACAGCAGGACCAAGGTGGGAACGGAGGATCGGTATCGCGGCGGAAGAGGCTCGTAGGGATAGTCTTGAGGCTGATGCGGCCAGCCTGGGCCCGGAGGAAGCTGGAAGTGCTAACCTCCTCGAGGCGCTGGCTAGTAGTTGTCGGCGTGCTAACATTTGATGACTTTATGTTTTGGTAAAGTTGGTTAATTAGTTTCTAGCCGTATTCGAAGCTTAATGTACAAGGCAATGCAAGCACCAGGCAAGGTTCGAATACGGAATTGAAGTTTAGACAGTGCAGGATTATGAATTGAAGAGAGTTTCTAAGCGAGGAAGAATACACTCTTTTAATAGGAGGGATTGGCAGACATGACGCTCCATATATAGACTCGATGGAGCATCATCTCATGGAATCGTCATGAGATTTCTAGATAGCTTCAAGTTTCTGGCAGCTTCCAAGCTCCGTCGGCAGGTGGCAGAAATCACGTCGTACTTCATAGACATTCAGTTCACGTGTTATCGATAAGGTCCACTGGAACCCACACATGCCTTTTGCGCCAGGACGTCCGGCTGAACATCGGCAGCTTCACCGGCAAAACCTCTCGAAGAAAGGGAAAGAAACTCTTTGCACGCCGACGTCCACTTTTCCAAATAGGGTTTAGCGTCTGAGGGTTTTCGCTGCTCTTCGCACAAATCGCTGGCCTTCCTACTCCACGAGAAAGAAATCCCAGCAACAAGAAATCCGGGCGCATACTAACCAACCGACAACAGGGCTCGGTAAACAGGATTCGAATTTCCTTTTCTTCCTTCTGATTGTTTCTTGTTCCTCCCTTTCCTCCCCCCAATTCCACCCTTTTACCCTCGCGGTTGTGATCCCGATCCAACAGTCCACTTCGACAGCATCATCCACAATGTCGGCTCAGCCTATCTCCAAGAAGTTCGGCTCGTCGACCCGGGCGGTCCCTCACGCCTCTCAGAAGGCCCAGAAGTGGTATCCCACCTCTGACGAGCCTCAGAAGAAGCAGGTATGTGGCATTGATCCCGATGTTGTGATGTTTCCTTTTTTTTCCTCCTCGTGCTCGGTATCTGCATGGTACACAAAAATTTCGGCGGGATAGGGCATGGAGGGGTGGAAGGGCAAAAATAAATGTCAAAGACTCGGCATCGACGGCGCCACTCCTCGACACGAGGAAAGGAAGGAAGTGGGAATCTCGCGATAGTTTTGAACTGTGGTACAGGGCAAAGATGGATTCTTGGAAGAGCCGGCATCTGATCCGGATTCAATCGAAAACCCATACACTCGAACGACACGAAAACAGCTAACACTTCTTTCCTCCGAATTGCAGGTCCGCAAGGCTCTCCGCCCTTGGGCCCCCCGATCCACGCTCCAGCCCGGAACCATCCTCATTCTCCTCGCTGGCCGCTTCCGGGGTAAGCGCGTCGTCCTCCTCAAGGCCCTCGACCAGGGTGTCCTCCTTGTCACCGGCCCCTTCAAGATCAACGGTGTCCCCCTCCGAAGAGTCAACGCCCGATACGTCATTGCGACATCCTACAAGATCGACATCTCCGGTGTGGACGCCAAGAAGATCGAGGAGATCTCTCAACCCAAGTACTTCGTCGGCGAGAAGGAGAAGGAGAAGGCCGGTGAGGAGGCCTTCTTCAAGCAAGGAGAGCAGCCCACGGTACGTTGGAACAACAAGGGGCTATCACGCCGATCCCCCCTTCCCAAAACATTCCCAGACTGGGGGTGGAATAGGTGCCCTTACCCACCTGTGATATAGTACGATTTTACTAACGTCTTTTCGTTCTCTTGTCTACAGAAGAAGGAGGTGAGCAAGAACCGCGTAGAGGACCAGAAGGCCGTCGACAAGGCCCTCATCGCGAACATCAAGAAGGTCGAGTTCCTCGCCAGCTACCTCGCTACTTCCTTCTCCCTGCGAAAGGGTGACAAGCCCCACGAGATGAAGTGGTAAACGAGCAACAGCAGCGCAGGGAAGAAAACGTTATCGATTCTGATTCTTGGACGTCGCGTGTGCGGGTGCGTGTGGGGTCGGATCTTTGGAGCGGAAAAGGAGATTATGTTAGAGGGCCGGTTTTTGCGAAATGGTCTGGCTCAGCCAATTGCATTTGGAAGCCTCACAAACGGGCTTTGGTCTCATTATTGGCGTCTGTAGGTAATGAATTTCTACAGTCAACACAAAAGATCATAAAAACGACGCAAAAAAAAAGGAGGGACACAACTCCCCTTCCAGCCTGGGCTGTGTGGTGGCATGAAGTCAAAGTTTAGGGCATACATATCTCATTACGGTTTGTTATTGAATTAGGAGTGACACCGGCGGGAAAACTACAGGCAATGTATTGATGGCTAGCCACAGGAAACAGCCAACAATGTGATTTTAGTACCAATTCCTAACTATGTGAGACCTGATGGGCAGTAGATGATGCTATGGAACATAGTCATCTCTATTATGTGTTCGTATATTTATTCTCTAAGCTTCGGTTTGCTCCCATCAACATTGCAGACCTCCCGTGCTCGAGTATGTATATTATACATGTACAAAACTAGGTACAAGGGATGTCCATTGAAGAGACTGTATTTCACAGTTTCCTGTCGGCCCAGCTCTCAATGATGCCAGAGAGACTTGCCTCGTAGTGCTTGATACTAACTTTGCCAGTAGCCTCGTCGATGGTGGTATTGGCCTGGACGAACACCTTTCTCGGCTGCTTGTTCTCGAGAACAACGTTCCTCACCTTGGTGCCCCAGAAGTCCTTGTCAACAGTAGTCATGTCAGTGTAGAATTTGGTGCCGTTCTCTACATCCGCGGTGCTCTTGTAGACATGCAACTTTTGGAGGTATTTACCAACCGCTAAAGGGCACGTTAGTATGGGTCGAACAGGCATTGATGCGGTGAGCACGTACCATCCCGGCCAGCTGTCAGGATCTTGGAGCGGTCAAGCTTGATGGTCAGGTCAGACAAGTCATCGTTCTTGTACTCGAGCTTGCAGAAATCATCACCCGCTTGGAGGAAACACTAAATGGCCATAGTTAGCGTGAATGATGCAGCAGATATCGCACCATAGCACCCATACCTGAAGGATAGAGAAGCGAGCCTGCGAATGGGCCTGGCCCCATTTCTGGCTCTTCGGGTCCCACATTTCGAGAGAAACCAAGCCAGCTCGAGCCATGGAGAGGTATGAGGCGTAGAGCACATCACCGGCCTCGCCATCAAGATCATTGGACCCGTCTCCAAAGCCGAAGATCTTGAGGACAGGGAATTCACAGCTCAGGTACATCGCAACAAGCTCAGCTCGGCATTCCTAGTGTCGACTTGTTAGTATTCCTCTGTTACCAGCCTTCTTTTTTTCCCTGTCTGAGATTGGATACATACCTCATACGAGGCTGCAATGCTTCCAAATACGGAGCCCCAGGTCTGACCAGGTTTGTACCAGGTTGTGATAGGCTTTTCAGTCAACGGGCTGACGGGAGGATTGGCATGGTCAAAGTTGTAAACACCAGGGGACGTCTCTTGAAGAAGCTTGCCGCATCCATGGCCTACTCCAGTTAGCCACAACAACTCAGCAGACGAAGGGAGAGTACTGGTACGGACCAGTAAGTTCGTGGAGGCCAACTTGAACCTCGAATGATGCATCGCGATACTTCTTATAGAGCTCGAGGTCGGCCTCAGCGATGAATGGGATCTTCTCATTTGGCGCCTTAGCACTGAGAACGTTTCCAAGCGAAACATTCTTGAAGCCCTCAGTTTGTCGGATATCATCATAATTCGGGCTATCGATTTCCAAGCGTTAGTCGTGCCACTAAAAGGATGACTAGGAAGGAACGACTCGGGTGACTAACATGTTGATGCCAGCAGGAATGCCGGAACCTGAAAAAAGCGATTGATGTTAGCCACGGGTTAAATTGTCTCTGACAGTCCTAAGTAACTCGGCGACTTACCAGCAAATGTCAAAACCTCCAGCGAGGTAAAGTCGGGGGACAAAAAGGCATCTTTCTCGAAATCCTTGTTCCACGGAAGAAGGGGAATAAGGCTTGGGGCGGATGCCACAAGCTCGGCAAAGGCCCGCGTGCGTTCCACTATTCGTCAGTGTTAGACCGGCCATTCCGGATAGAGACAGGTGGTATTCTTACAGTTCACGACTACAGAAGTATGTCATGTTAGCCTCGCTTTCACATCCAGCAACGTTCTCGTCTTTTTGGGTTTAACTAACCTGCCGCGAAACCTTCCCATTCGCCCCTGATACCAGCAGGGTCCCGGTAAGTTTCAATGAAACCGATGTTGCATTCAACCATAGGACCCTTATCCCGAATCCAGAACCTCTGGCTGTCCTTGAAGTCTAGCAATGAGCCGCTCTCAAAGGACTTGGCATACGCGGTGTGCATGTCTTTTTGGGTACCGTTGTCGGCATTTTCGGCAGCCTTCTTCATATACTCCGCAATGACTTGCATTTCCTTAGAATAGTCTCCGAAAGTGAGCTTGATCGTCTTCCCTTGCAATGGCCCATCCTCGACGACGAACTGGGTTTCCTTTCCGATATCACCGCCGTTAGAAGGTACTTGGGTGACGGCCGCAGCAATGAGGAGTTCGAAATGACCGTCATTGGTCTTGCGTAGCCTAGTGTTTTCTGGCAGCAGACCCTTCTTTTCCATCCAATTCGAGACAGCGTCAATCTCTGCCTTGGTGATGTCCGCGGTTTCCGGGTAGTAGGTCGTCATGTGGCCGTCGTCAGCGTATCCCAGATGCATCAATCCGGGCTTGTCGGCACTGAAAATGGCACCATTGGTCGCTGTATAGAAGCCTTCAGCTTTGGGGGAGGTGGCCGCGAGGGCCTTGAACACGCCCTCATCACATCTTGGGATAAACTTGGAATCTCCGAAGCTCTTGTAGTTGCCATTGTTACCAAGGAACATAGCAGCATATTCGAGAAAGGAGGTCAGATCCTTCTCGCTAACGCCGGCCTTCTCAGCCAAAGAGGCCCAGTTGCCACCAGACGCTTCATGAAGGCTCAAAATGAAATCATAAATAGCCTCAGATTCGGGCGAGATCTGCCTCAGCACAATTCGAGTGCCAGCAAACGCGGCCCTGGGTGGGAGGGGAAGGAGGGGTAAGCATGTAAGCAAGGGATCAAGGGTCTGCGGGGTTCCCCAGGACAGCTCGCCCGACTAAGATGTTTGGAGGGAGATCAAGATTCTTACTTGCTAATATAGTGAGCATAGCGCTTCTGCTTATCACTCAAAGCTTCAAAGTGTTTCTCAATCTCGAGCCTCACGACGCTTGGTGGGGAGTCGGCTAGGTAGTGCTTGAGCTCCTCGGTATTCATCGTTGCGAACTGACGGTAGGCGAAGCGAGGGGTAGCTGTGGGTAGGCTAAGGTGGGCCGGGTGCGGCTTGGAAAGATTGCGGCGAGTATAGGCAGAGAATGATCGAAGGGAAGACAATAGCGGTTGTTGAGTGACGATGTGTTTGGAACGAAGGTGGCGGATATAAAGGATTGATGAACCTCGAGATGGCATCGAGGAGTAGGAACGAAGGAGCGTGGCGGATAACACCGGTTGCCCTAGTCCGGCCGCAAAAGTGCAGCGGCGGGGAAGACTCATTGGATCAGGCTGGCAGCTTCACGCATCAGGTCACAGGTGCAGTTACTAAACCTGAACCAACGAACAAAGGGTCCCAAGCAAACTATGCTCTAGAATGAGGGGAGGTAAGACCAAGCAAAAGTGAGCCCGGCTGCTTACGTACAGAGCAGGTCAAACGCAAAAGTGGCACGCCGAGGTAACAATTCAATTTTGGACCTTCCATAAACGTCCGCGGGGAACTTTCTCCTTCCTCGAGCTATTTCCAGCACCTACCTTTTCAGAGAAAGAGCACTTGAGGGTTCAAATGGCTGCCTGGAAAGATGAAAGATGCGATGGCATGTGCTCAATTGGAAAATTTCCCCTTCAAGGACACAGCTGGACTAGTCTTCATTAGCAAGCTGGTGGTTCCTGTGCCTGAGGCAACGATCGATAACACCAGGGCGGTGGGGAGCTGGGGCCAATTGATCAATTCTTTCCAAGGGTCTAATGGTCTCAGGGTATTATTATTAGGGGTGCCATTGAACATCCCCGCTGGACTGGATCGGATCCGGGAAGTTCGGGGATTTAATACTCAGGGAACCATGGGCCAGATATGTCCAACAGCTTAAATCAAGGGCTGTTTCTCGGTCCCGACTTTTGGGGCAGCATTGCTTAACTGCATGCGAAGCGCAAAGCGCGAAGCATCTCTTGCACTGGACGTATGTTCGGAGCCTAGCTTCTTAGTTTCAAAGTGCACCTCTGTTCGCCCATGACAGCTCCGGCATCCGCCTGGCTGTAACAACTAGCTAGATATAAGGCAGGAGATTCTTTGGCTTTCTGTCAACGGGTCATCTCATCATCCAATGTCAAAAGTGGATTGATTCATGCTAAGCGACACTTGAGGGACGCTCCAAAAGCTTCCCCGAATCGGACGGATTCCTCATGGCAAAACATTCCATTGACTAATTAACCTCTATGAAACTGTTCCCGGTATGCAATGGGCCATGGTCAGCTGTACTGGCACAGGCGAAGATGCAAGTCTATCGATCGGGCCAAATAGAGGAGTAGGTGCTTGGGAGAGGCGCAGCACAGGAATGTCGATGACATTTCGGCATCCTACAGCTTCACTTCCGGAGAAGAATCTGCATGTCAGGCTGGCCAACAGGCCACAAGGCCACATGACCCCATTGACTGCGGGCACCCCGAGAAAGCAACATGGACGGGGCAGTGTGCATAAACATGTCATAAACGCAACACGCCGTCTATTAAATAACCAAACGCAGCCTGCCGCGTCTGTTACCGCAAGTCCAGAGTGATGAAATTGTGAATGCTTGTTTGGGCAATGAATCGCCGATATAGAGGGTGGTGGCTCACAAAAAGCATTTCAAGATGAATGGGTCTCATGCCCACCCGGGACCCCGTGCTGATCCTCAATTATCCTCGCCATCTTGCCTGGTTTATGGTGTAAATCCCAATATCGAGACGCACAGAAATGCAAACATCAGACGAAGAGAGCTCACATCGACATATTTGATGGCATTGAAGGCGGTGGGGTTTGCTGGGACATTGTGATCTCATGCTGGCTCCACTGGCCCTTCTCTACTGTACTTCATAATTGCATCCAACAATGAACAAGATATCAAATGTAATGGTTGGGATGAACATTCGACGAGCTATCAACCCTGGGCATCCGAACCTTCACCCCACCATTATACGAAGCCTGTAATTAGCAAGCAAGATTTTTTTCCGGGCTTCGATCCATTCTCATTGTACATCCCACACAATAAGTATACATCTTCGCGTTCAAGCCGGGGACAGCAGATATTGGAGAAGCAGCCGTGGTTGCAAGCCAATTTGGGCGTCACACCTTCGCTTGCGCAAACTTGATGCATGGTCGAAGCGGTGTGAAGATGGAAAAAGTAATAACATACGTGAGAGCCTGTCTTACAAAGACTCTTAAGAACAAGGGAGTTACGAGTACCAGAAAATCCTCCAGGATCGCAGACGCAAGAGCTCGGCATTTCGATCACAGTTAGTTGATGGGCTGAGGACTTATTCTCTAAGCTGTCTTTGCAATTTTTTCCTTCAATTTTTTTTTTCTTATGTTGGCAACCGTCTTTTAGTGGTTTCTGAAACTGGGAAGTGGAGGGATCCAAGTGGAAGCTGGGCAGGTTCTCGCGAATACAAATGCGTAACCACATATTACAATAGACCTCATTGGTCCGCAGAATTTCTCTCTCGTCCCTGGCCAAGTGGACTACAGACCCTCTGAAATTTGGGGGTGGGTTTGAATGATATGGTCCTGTACCCGCGGAATATACTGCCCGCCCGACCAAATAAAGTGCAAGAGGGGGCCATCAACTACCAATACCTCGTCGGCAGTTACCCGCTTGCTTCGTAACAATTATTCAGAATACGTGGAATCAAATGTGGGCTTAGAGTGCCCTAGAACTTATAAAGTGGAAGTGGAGAAGCTGATGCCACTGATCATGTCGAAGCCATCAACTAAAACATTGAACATTGAACTCTTGTCGCCAGGCTAATAATACTTCGCTTCGTACTATTACTTCATAGAGAGAAAATTACCACACGTTAATTGTCTAAAGCAGAGTCTCGTATCATCCGTGTACCCCCAATTCCTCGGGCTTGTAGACTACTTCGCACTAGTGTTTATTATTGAGCATCCGCCACGCTCCGACTTACAAACAGGTCTCCGAGCCAAGTCCGGAGCATTATCCCCGGGGTTGAGAAGAAGAAGGAGGAAAGAAGAAAACGGGGAAAGTGCCCGAAACCAAGGTCAGCCAAAACTCTTGAGTAAGAGTGATATCGGAAACATCAATACCGTTCCATCTTTCAGCAAACTTGGAGCGCCTCTCTGTATTACTGAGCATAAAATCCAAGCCGACTGGCGGTACCGGACAGGGCTAGTCACAGGTCACCCCCACGCTAAAAGTCAGGCCCTTGTCATCCACCCAGACTTTGGGGAAGGGACAGGTGCTGGAAGTCATGCAGAGCGGGGACAGTGGGGTTAGCTCGCTGTTGAGTTGAGTCGATCGTATGAATGTCAGAGCTGGTACTCGCAGTACGCTTTGATGACATGCAGGGTACCCCAGGCTCGCCCTGCTTCGTAGTATTATTATTTGTACGAAGTAGGCAAGGAGTCTCGTACCACCTTGGGTGGTCACTCGCCTGGTTGACGGAGAGCTCCTGTTGGAAGACTCCAGTGGCCTACAACAGGCTACATTTGAAGTACTTCATACTAAGTACGTGGTAAGTGAGGGAAAGAGGAAAGAGAGTCTGTCCCAGCACTATGGTAACTATTCCATCGCGCCCTCCAAAAGCTTCAATGCTAGATTGGAGATTGGAGTTCCCGTCTTAGATTTGCTTGCCGCTGCACTAGCCCAGCCTGCTCAGTCATGCTGTGGCCATCCCCAGAATGTGACGTGTCTCTTTTCCCCTTATGAACATGTCGGTGAGGCTAACGGCTGGGTCCGGCTAGGGTTTGCTCCTTTTTATCACACCGATCGCCCCCTCGGCGAGATCATGGATGTACTCATACTGTTTTGGAGGTTTGATGAGTAGCGAGGTCCGTTTTGGGGAGGATGCATACATGAGGAGCTACGAACAGCCATTGAGCTTTGATATATTACATTTTGAGGGGTGCGGCACAGTTACCTTATTGCCAGTCGTACCAGGGAGCCGTCGCTAAACCATTGGAACGTTGAGCTTCTTGCCGCAACTCCTCAGATGCTGGCTGTTTTTGGCAGTTGCATCCTGAAAGAAGTCTCTCTAGCCGTTCTTCTATCAAGCCGCTGCCGTTTACAATTGTGTACTTACTCCCCTGAGTCGAACTATTTCCATCGGCTTATGTGAAATTTCTAAGCAGGAAACCGCGCACTGAAGGTCCGCATCAGCCGTGAGCTCATCCGACCTTCTTCAAGTGTTTCTACCATCAACCCCGCCCATCACAAACAGACTCCTGATGTCATCGTTATGGAGCCAGCTGTATCATCCACTCCCAAGCAAACACTGGAGGCTCCTTCAGTTGCATCTGGGAATAATATTGTAATCTTTCGCGTTTTCAATTCGTTTGCCTTCTACGAAGTACTCTGTGTTTGCTCTTTGTCCTCCCAATCAATGTTTGAAGCAAATCCCATCATTGATCAATCCGTGGGTCCGCCAAGCCAGACCTCCGCGTTGTTTTGTACTTGTACACCACACTAGGTTTCTCCCACCCGCGCCATTTCTCAGACAGCCCACCACCAGTCTAATCTATTAATGCCTGGCGAAGTATTTTTCCAACAAGCAAGAACGGTCCGGGGTAAAAGGTGCGTCGTAGTAGTGCAGGAGTCATGAGGTATCTCTACGAAGTACACGCCTCCTTCCCTGGAACTCCCCTTTACCCCCAAATCTATTCCCACTTTGTGATCGGGGGGACCAGGCGGGGGGGTTCAACTTCTCTTCCCATTCGCCGACGCCCCCTACCGGAACTAGACACGGCGGGGCCGGGTCAGCAATATTGGGAGTGAGCCGAGACTTAGAAGCTTTCTTTCTTGGGGTCGTGACCAACTGCTGCGTAGTCTACTTCGTACGAACAAATACTTGTACGATGGGGTGTACGATGTATTATTAGTTGCCGTTTGGCAGCCCCCCCCCCTTCCTTCTTCCGGAACTGGACGCCGACTCCATACTTCTGAGGTAACTGAAGCCCACGAACGACCCCCATGCTGGCTTCGTGAGGGAAAGTCGCCTCGCTCCCCCCCAAACCTTGTTTATAATAAAAAGGATACCGCTGCGCCATTCCGTTGACTCTTAGCCCTGGCTGACTACTCTTTCCCCTTGCCTCTGGATTTTCGGTTTCTACTTTTTTATTTTTTAATTCCCCATTGATTTGTTTGCTTAATTGTTCTTCCCGTCTTCCATTGTCCTTTCTACCTATAAGTGGCACTTTATTCTTGGGGCCTCCTTTGTTCCTGGCTCTCCCTATCAAGTCGTTCTAAGTTGCCTCCCTTCCGCGACCACTCCGAAAAGACGGCCACGCCTCCCGCTGCAGCAGAACAAACCAAATCATTATTACAATCAATAGCTGGCGGCACTCTTAGACAAGAGACAAACCGCATTTCAATTTACTTATAAAACCCCGATATCCCGCCCATTCCCATTTTCCTGTCCACTCTCTCACCACGACGATGCTCTCCGTTGACAACCCCATCCTCATCACTGGGAACAATACCCCTTCGACCTCCTTCACGACCAAAGACATGTCGCCGAATGGATCCCACACCCCGGGCCGCGTCCATGTAGCCCAATCGGCACGGGGGCCGACCATAGCGAATGGCTCCACTGACGCCACACTCTCTGGTGGCAGGACGACGAAGCCCCATCATATCTTCCTCGTAACAGGCCCAGCCGGCGTTGGAAAGAGTAGCGTCGCTGCCTATCTGTCGAAGAAGCTCAATTTCCCCTACATTGAGGGCGACGAGGTTAGTCTTTATTGAACTCCTGGCCACACCCGCTCCATCAAATGTGTCTCACTTCCCGTGATGCTTCTGGCTTCTGTCCCCGCCCATGGTGTAAGTCGCTAAATCGTTCAAAACCAGTTCCACCCGAGGGCAAATGTCGAGAAAATGAGCAACGGGATTCCTTTGACTGATGCGGACCGTTGGGACTGGCTCACTGCGCTCCGGGAGGAGTCCCAGCGAAGAATACAGGCAGGCTCTGAGGGTGTTGTCCTCACCTGCTCAGCGCTGAAGCAGAAGTACCGAGACGTCATCCGCGTGGCTGGCTATTTCGACCATTCACTTCTGATCCACTTCATCTACCTCTCTGCCCCTGAGGAGCTTCTGCTTGAACGAGTCCGACTACGGCAGAACCATTACATGGGTGCCAATATGGTTCACAGCCAATTCGAGGTTCTCGAACCCCCGGGTCCCAACGAGAGAGACGTCATCAGCATAGACGTCAGTCGAACCCTCAACGAAGTGCAGGAGGACGCTCTGAGGAAAGTCTCCGAAATTCTTGCCAACGAATCGGATTCCCGTGTGAACGAATAAAGCGCAATTTGCGTGTATGAGTGTGTTTTTGACGGAGTTACTCTTTTGGTATTTCTTTTTTCCTTACTGGTGTTTTCCTACACATTTTTCTGGCAATTCCTTCTATCTCTCCAGATATCTTGTGCACGCTACAACAACACACGGGCGTTCGCGGGTGGTTTTAAGTCTTCTACATTTTCTTGAAGCTCGGTTTGGTATCGGGATTGGGGTTGGGTTTTCGGTGTTTGATGAAGCATAATTTTCTGGGACAATCTTGATGAAATATGTATACGTATGAGATGGTTTTCATTTTTGGTAGTCATGATGTTTTTCGTCCCGTCTACTCCATGTATGGCTCTATTGCCAAGTTCGCTACGATGTACGTTGCTACAAGGTTTAACACGTCTTTCACAAGATGGCATCATAATACACAAACAGGCGTTTCCTTAACACCGTCTTGTCTCATTTTTCTATCCTCCCCGTGTCTGTTTGCCTTCTCCAAAGTTCCCATGTATTCCCGTCCCTCTTTGCATTCGACTATTTTCTGCCAGTTCCATGAGTTACCGTTTCACTCGTATTTGAGCGCGAATTACTTCGTGCACTTGCATTGATACCTAGGACGGTTCGCAACTCCAACTCAACCCCTCCTCTCAGGGTGTCATTAATATCCACGATGGAACCAGTCCCAGTCCCATGCTAAATAATCGGCTCTGCAATGGACCCATGTCGACCGAGCATGCGCACCTTGTCCTATTCGCCCACAGGAGATGGCTACGTCCCGTGTCAGTAGCGGGAGCCCACCAGCAGTTGGACACGAATCCATTCCAACTGCGCTGTCAGCTGCAGATTGTCCTCCATGAAGGGGGGGGTGTTGCCAACGTGACCCAGCTGGAGGTGCGGCCCGTGAATTAGTCGCAAGTACGCAGTAGGGCCTAATCGAGGGCCATGCAGCGTGCTGCATGCTCTATTATATCTTCCGTGTGCTCTGTTTGCCGTCAGTCGCCTGGCCACCTCCTCCTACCTTGTATAATGTGTCCTGGAAGATGCATGGGGGTTGGTCGAAGAGGAAAGCGGGATCAGGGAGCAACTCTTCACCCCGCGCTGGTGGCTGCGTTGCAACGCTACCATTTTTTCCGCCATGCTTCTTCTGGAGCATTTACCCTTACGCACCCCGCCTTCTTCGACTTTCGCCAGGGATTGGGGCGTCGTCTTGGTTCCGGGGTAAGTTGCATCTCTCTCTCCCCAATCTCCAGTCTGACCGCGATAAGCCGGAATATTGGTCATATCCATGGATATTCGCAACTGTCTACGAGTACCTCGGTACTTCTTGCTTCCCGTTTCTTTCAGTCTACAAGCTTCAGTGTTTCTTCAGTAAGTTCTGGACATGAGAGAGGTGAAGGCACTGGCACCAAAAATATGAAAAGAGCAAAAAAAGGGTCTCAGTTCTTCAGCAATAGATTTGTCTATAACAAAAAACTTACAAAAATACAGTATTCTAAGGTCTTCTTCATTGTAACCTATGAACTGTGCCTCCCTCACATTGCACTGCATTTGCATACACCTAACAATGCCCCTCTCTGAATGCGCCGAACCCCACTATCTTAAGCCGTTCCAACATCCTTTAAGGGAATAAGGTCGTCATCGGACTTCTCTAATACTCCTTCAAGTGCGACGTCTCCTCTCCTGCCCATACTCTCTTTTATTTCTGCTGTTGCGAGTTTACCGCAAGTGCATGACCATAACATCCGGTTCCTCCACAACTGCCCTGACCACTTCAGCCGCCCTGGCCATAGTCGCTCCGTCAACAACTCTGTGGTCAGCACTCCAGCTAAAGTTGCAGACCTGCTTCTTTACGACATTCCCCGCCTCGTCAAAGGCCGGCACGGCTCGCATTCGTCCGACGCCAAGAATGGCGACCTCCTTCTCGACGATGACAGGCGAGAGGTAGGTACCGCCGATGTTACCAATATTGGACACCGTTATGGTGCCGCCGGTGATGTCCCGCGGGGTCAGCTTCCCCGCATATGCGAGGGCTTGCAGGCGCGTTAGCTCGGCCGCGATGCTGAGGATATTGAGAGAGCCAACGTCCTTGATGACGGGGACGAGGAGTCCTTGAGGGGTATCCATCGCGACACCAATATTGTGTTGGCTGCGGTGCACGACCACGGGCTTCTCCGTCGTCGGGTCGACGTCCACGCGGGCGTTGAGGATGGGGTACTTGTAGAGGGCCATGGAGACGGCCTTGATGATGAAGGGGAGGTAGGAGAGCTTCGCGACCAAGTCCTGCTGGCTTTGGCCGGAGGGGATGACGGTGCCGTTTCCGCCAGTGCTGGCCTTTGCCGTATCGGCTTGGTGGTTGGCCAAGACCTTGTTCAGCCGCGTGCGGAGATCGCTGATGTTTGTAAAGTCGATCTCGTCGGTGTATAGGAAGTGCGGAATTGTCAGGGACCGGGTCATGGCCTTGAACATTTGCACCTGGGTGTTGGTCAACTGCACAATAGTCTCCTCTTGCTGTTGCGAGGGCTGTGCGGCGCCGCTAGAAGCGGATGGTGATATTTGAGGAGCGGGGGTCTGCGCGCCAGAATTCCGCTGCTGGACAAATTTGTAGATGTCTTCCTTGAGTACCCTGCCGTCCTTTCCTGTACCCTGGATTTGTAGTATGTCCACGTTGAGCTCCTTGGAAAGGTGTCGCACTGCCGGAGTTGCGATTGACCTGTTGTTTTCCCTAATCCGAAGCCGCCTCTGCTCCTCGGCTGTAAGGGGAACATCGGTCTTGGAATCCTGCTGGATTACGTCTTCGTCGGCCTTCTCCACCGGCGCTGCTGGAGTTTCCGGCTCAGACTTGGCCGCCGAGTCTACTTGGTCCACCGCGCCTCCCTCGATGTCAATGTCGACGAAGGGCTTGCCGACCTTGGCCATGTCACCAGCTTCGTAGTAGAGCTTCTTGACCACTCCCGCGAAACGGCTCGTAATCTCGACCGACGCCTTATCGCTCTGGACCTCGCAGAGAGGAGAGAACTCCTCAACCCTGGCGCCTGGCTGCACAAACCATTGGATGACTTCGCACTCGACGATACCTAGGGAAGGGGAGGGTAATTGGTGTTAGTGACGGTGTTTCTTTTTCACATGTCGCCTTGGGTTCTGCCTTACCTTCTCCAATGTCGGCGAGTAAGACGGGCTTCACGGTTTCCTGCTTCCTCGTCGCGTGGAACCATCTGGAGGGGCCTCCCGCACTCGCCGCGAGGGCGGCCTTGGTGACGTTACCTCCGGACACCGCCCATTGCCGGTGAACGGCTCGGATGGCTCGAGAACCGCGTTGGAGAAACATGACTTGAAGCTTCTTTCAATTGAACGGGCAGGATATCTCTTTCTCACGCTCTCTGGAAAGTAAGGAAGACGAGAAGAAGCGGGAGTGTTTTCAGAAAGCAAAAAACATTTTCAATTCCCCCCTCACGAAGTATTTACTAGCACTACTAGCGGGCAGGTCCTCCCTTCCCCCCCGGAGCACCTTGCTTTGGCTCTTGTGGACAGCTTCGGCTTTGGAAGGCATTGTGTCATCGTTGACTGATTCCCCCGCGGATAACCGAAGGGCTGGAAATCGCCGGTCGGTAATTCCTTAAGCCGCACTGTGACGTCGAGGCTATTTTGATGCGATTGAGCTATTGATTTCAATTGATCGTCCTGATTGATTCCCTGTTAAAATGTTAGTGGGCCGGGCCAGGCTCCTGGCAATGTGGTCCCTGACGGGCCTGGCCTGGCCCTGCGCGGCTTAAGGATTGATTGCTGGGGTTTAGCGTGGAGTTTTACTGGGGCCCCAACAACGTGGAGGTCGGTTTCGTCAGCAAATGTTCCTGAACAATTGGAGACGAATTTTTTTTTCTCTTATCAAGCTCCAGCCGAGGGGAAAAAGTACACACACCCCCAAAGGCTCCATTGCAACCACCACTCAACCGATAACCGACAACCCTTAGCATATCCCCCTCCCCCGCACAGATGGCCGTCCCTAGGACGAGGGCCGCGATGGCCCTCTTGGGTCCCTCGAAACGGCCGCTTCCCTGCCTGCTCTGCCAATGGCATCGTACCCTCTCCACTACTCCCTTTTACTCTCTTGCCGAACCTAAGCCATCAGGGACCACGACGGGCAAGGCGAACACTCCAGCCCCGGCCCCGGCCACGGCCTCGGCCCCGACTCACTCTGTCCGAGCTGAACATGTCCCCGCCGGCGCGGCTATCAACGCGCCCAGATCCTACGGCAAGCGCCTAGAGGACTTCACGCCGGAGCCTCTCCCCCGACCCATCGGCATGCCCCACCCTCCCACGCCTGGAGAGAATACCGGCATTGATCTGCGATCCATAAAAGAACGGCGCGATGACTTTGTCAACTACGACAAACATCTGATGCGACGTCAGGAGCTGTAAGTGCTAAATCTGGCGCCCGCCCTTTCTCTCATAGCCCAGCTAACCCGTTTCCTCTCTTCCTCCTTCGTAGTAAAGAAAAGATCTCACGTCCTTACTTCCGCGACTGGACCAATCTCCAACACCACGACGGCAAATCCTTCATCGCCCCGCCGCGCCTCTTCCGGGCCGACAAGGCCCTCTATTTCCCCAACCTTCACGGCCAGACCCTCCACAAGGACGGCGCCGAGCGTGACACCACTCCGCAGCTCTGGGGCCGCGCCTCCGTCATCGCCGTCTTCAGCAGCCAATGGGGTGAGGAGCAAGTCAACTCGTTCATCTCCGAGAAGGCGAACCCGGCCCTGGCGGAAGTGCTCGCCAGCGACCCCGTCCACGGACAGGTTGTTAGGGTGAACATTGAGGATAACTCGATGAAGGCGTGGCTCGTGACGCTGTTCATGGGATCTCTGAGGCGAAGGTTGGGCGAGGAGAATTGGGGGAGGTATTTCCTCGTGAGGAAGGGCGTTAGCGATTACATCAAGGAGTCGATCGGCTTGCTCAACGGCAAGGTCGGATATACCTATCTTGTCGACCCTCAGTGCAGGATACGGTGGGCTGCGAGCGGGCCTAGCTTGCCGGATGAGAAGGAGGGCCTCGTCAAGGGCCTTAGGAAGCTCGTCGGAGAAGCTCGTGAGGTAGCGGAGCAGATGGCTGCCGAGAAGAAGGCTGCGGAGCAAGCTCAGCTCGAAGAGGGCAACACCGAGGCAAATGTGTAATTGTATGTTGTGTATGTATTGGAGGCCTTGAAGCGCCCTTGCATCCTGCAACGGCGATTGTATAGAATATGATGTAGACTCCCTCTTATCCGTCTTGATGTACATAATAGAAAAAAGACAGAAATCAATAGGTCGATGCGAAACCCCTGTTATAAAAGAAAAGAAAATTTCCCCTCTGCCAAACGAACAATTAAAAAAAACGCCTCGTAACAAGCCCTTCATGCCCTGCAGTTACCTGCGCTTTCCTCTCCGCCTCTCATGAAGATAAGAGATCCTCGAATATTCCGCTCATTCTGCTTCTTCCTCATAGGAACCACCAAAAAGTCACAAAGCAAAAGGCAATAAACGCCCCCATAATAATCCCATCTCTCCTCTTCTTCGCCGAGATCTTCCCAATGAGCGCATTCAACCCGGGTACCTTACCCGCCGCCGACGTAATCCTCCTATTAATATTCGCCAGCGTCTCCCTCTGCACCATAAAGTTCTCGTTGACCGCGTACGCCTGGCTCAGCACGCTGTCGGCCATCGCATGGCTATTGTCGATCCGGTCCCGCTCGGCGAGCATGTACTCTGCCTCGGCGGCGGCCGGGTTGCTCGCGCGGAACTCGTCGATGTCGTTGTGGA
>JUDQ01000031.1:92222-136018 GCA_000812075.1 Scedosporium aurantiacum
TTCTAGTTTTGATTCTGTCGCCTTTTCCTCCTCTGTCGGCTTCGCCGGTATGTTCGGCGCTTGCGAGAACTGTGAGTATGTCTGGAATAGCGTTTCCGTCTAATAGTCCCATCGGTCAGCGGGAACTTGTCTCGAGGCACCAACGGAGTCGGAAAGGAATCTAGGTAGGTTTACCTGAGTTTCTAGACTTCGAGCCTGTTGGCGAAGTTGGGCCCAGCCCGAGTTTCCTGTCGTCGACGCCATGATGTGTGAAGTGTTGGATGACGTCTCAGGGACGGCTGGTGATAATGATACCTGTGCTGGATTGCTGTAGTCTAAATGACCTGGCTCAAGTCCCTGAGCTGTCCCTGTGGTTGCATCAGCTCTGTATGATTATGTAATCAGCATACCGCAATTGATGGATCAATTTGAAGTGTCTCGCCTGGTTCTCCTTAACAGTGAGCCCATCTTGTTGGGTCGTCTCTGATACCAACAATAAACTCTCACGGCAAATGTGGCCGAGACAATGACACCAAATTTAACGTTGAAAAATGCATTTTGCTTCGCTACCGTACCCTCTATCATGCTTTTGTTGAAATCAATTCCGTTACAGTTATATACCTGAACAAATTTCTCGAGGCCAAGCACGCCCGGCCTAAGGTAGTTGAGACCTTGGCGTCCGGTCCTGGTATCCCATCCCGTTACTCCGTACCCACCATCCGAGATTCAATTTCCTTGGTTTCCCTCTGGCTTTTTTCTCTCTTCCTCATTTCCTCTTTTCCTTTTTTTTCGTTTCCTCCCATAAAGCTCTTGTCACGTCATGAAATATTGTTTTTGCACCTCTTCAGACTTAGTGGTGGAAGAGGCGAATGTTCTGTTGGACGAAGGTAATGCCCAGCTGTTCGGCGGTCTGGAAGACGGGCTGATCGTTCTGGCTGCCGCCAGGAGCAGCAATGTACTTGACACCGGACCTGGCAGCGCGGTAGACATTGTCGGTGAAGGGGAACTGTTATTCGGTGTCAGCACATCAGATCCAACATAGCAGAAAAACAAAATCAGGAGCAACTTACGAAGGCGTCACTGGAGACGGCGACGTCAGTCAACTTGCCAAGCCACTCCTGCTTCTCAGCGTCCGTGAAAGCGGCGGGGACTTCCTCAAATACAGCCTCAAAGGCCTCTCGCTCGGGACCGTCCTTGGGCAGTTGTCCACTAACAAGGAGGTCAATGGCGTTGCTCTTCTCGGGGCGCTTGGTGCCCTTCTTCCACTTGATGCCCAGCACTCGGGGGTGGAATCGGAGCCACCAGTTATCCGCCTTATCACCGGCCAGCCGAGTGCAGTGGATCCTGGACTGCTGACCCGCACCGAGACCGACGACCTGACCGCGGGCGGCATAGCAGACGGAGTTGCTCTGGGTGTACTTGACGGCAATCGTGGCGACGGTGAGGTCCCTGAGAGCATCCTCCGAGAGGGTCGTGAGGTCCTTGGGGGTGATGATGTTGGTGAAGGATGCGGGAGTGATCTCGGCGTCGTTCCTGGGCTGGGAAATGGTGACACCGTTGATGATGCGGGACTCCATGCGAGGAGGCTGGTAAGCGGGATCCATCTGGAGCACGAGGTACTTGCCGCCCTTCTTCTTCTTCAAGAGCTCCAAGGCCTCGGGCTCATATCCGGGAGCCACAACACCGTCCGAGACTTCCCTGGAGATGATCTTGGCAGTGGGATAATCGACGACGTCACTGAGAGCAATCATATCACCGAAGCTGCTCATGCGATCAGCACCACGAGCCCGAGCATAGGCCTGGGCAAGTCCGGAGTTGTCAATGCCCTCGATATCATCGACAAAGTAAACCTGCTTCTCTTCCGCCGTTAGGGGGATGCCAATGGCGGCGCCCGCCGGCGAGACGTGCTTGAAGCTAGCGGCCGCAGGCTTCTTGAGGGCAGCCTTAAGCTCCTTTACGAGCTGCCAAGCGTTGAGCGCATCGAGGAGGTTGATCGAGCTGGGGCCGCCGCAAAGAATCTTGAAGGGGAGCTCTCCCTCAGTCACGTAGGCGCACGCAGGCTTCATGTGGGGGTTGTTGCCGTAGCGAAGGTTGATCAGCTTGGTTCCGTCGGAGGCATACTGCTGGCGGAAGAACTGGGAGATGGCCGCGTCGTAGTCGGCAGTGTGCTCGAAAGCCTTGAGGGCATACTGCTGGCGGGTCGCGTCGGAAATGGTTCCGGCTTGGAGCTCCTTCAAGAACTCGGGGTAGTCGGCGGGGTTGGTGAGAATAGTAACCCGGGTGTGGTTCTTGGCAGCTGCCCTGATAAGTGTAACGCCACCGATATCGATCTCCTCAACAGCCTCGGGAATGGTCACACCGGGCTTCGCAACGGTATCCTTGAAGGGATAGAGGTTGCAGATGACGAAGTCGACCTTGTTGATGTTCTGGTCGGCAAGATCCTTCTCATCGGAGGCAAGGTCTCGAGCTAGGATCCCCGCGTGGACGGCGGGATGGAGAGTCTTTACACGGCCCGCGAGCATCTCAGGAGCCTTGGTGATGGCGGAGACATCCCTAGAAATCAGGTAAAAATGCATTGCGTCAGTACAACACCCTTTCTTCGTGCGACTCTAGACAAGAGAGTCGATTCGTAGCTGTTTTTTGTTGTCCCTTACTCAACAGGAAACCCCGACTCGCGGATCATGCGCGCAGTACCTCCAGAGGCCAGGATGCGAACATTGTTCTCGGCGAGGCCCTTGGCGAGATCAAGGAGGCCGGTCTTGTCGTAGACGGAGACGATTGCAATCTGCTGGTTGGACATGGTGCCGAACAATTGAATCCGTCGGTTAGGAAGGGAATGGGTGAAAGTCCTCGTGTGAGTAAATCTGCCGTATCGATGACGAGTGGACAAGGAATTTACAAGGAGGCGGGCAGAAAGCGAACTGAAGATGGTGGGGTGGATTGGTCGAATTGGTGGTGGTGCCATTCAGAGACGAGAAAAAGCTCTGCTACCCCGCCATCGGAATACTAGCGAAAATCGCACCGAGGTGAGAGGCTACAACTAAAAGGGAAGGGACAGCAACAGATGCTTATAGGCTTTAGCCCATGCTCGCGATTACTTGACAAATTGATGCTAAAGAGTATGTATGAGAACATTTTCAATTATCAATAAGGTTTTCTAATTCCTTAGGCTCTATGGCACTGCTTCATGTGACGGGTTCAATGTTGTCGAGGGCTTGATGAACCGGCCCGGCGAGTCTCAAGCGCCCGCCGAAGATGACGAGAAATTGGGAGCCAATCGGCCAGAGACAGGGAAATAGACCATGGGCTAGAGCGATCCCGCATGCAAATACCATCAATGGGCTAGGGAAGGTATTTGATGTTCGAGCTGTCTCTGGGAGGCGATTGTAAACTGTGGACAGTTTATTCATTCCGCTGCTCTGCTGCCCCAATATGCAAGAGCTTCCATCTTCGAAACTATATTTGATAACAAACGAGCACGAACATTGATCCGAGATGCCTAGCAAAATGAGATAGCATCACTAGAAACTAGAGGGGCGTCACAATCATTAAGATTGACCACCAGCTGTTTTTGCGGATCTAACTAGAGTAGAATATAACTTTAAGCTATTCTTAAATCGGCTCAGTTTGAGAGCATCACACCTCTCTGATCCTCGTGATCATGAACAGATCCCTAATGTCAGGTCTGTGAAGAAGACAAGGGAAAGCCTCGTCTTACTAGCTCCATTTCCTCAAAATTCCTGGATGACGAAGTCGACCCCTCCAACATCCCCTGGACGTGAGCAGATGCATGCTTAACGGCATAATATCGCTTAAACTCACAGGACGTCTCATCGCACGTGACAGTCCAATGTGACTTCACACAAGTTAGCCCACAGCACCTTAAAATCTTTTTTTTTCCTCTCCAAAGAAAACAGTCTTGCTGACTAACACATCCCTTCCCACACCGCAAGCCCTAGGGCAAATTTTCCAAGGCTAGCTCAATTCTCCATACACAGGAGGGTGCCGTTCTGAGAAGCGTGAAGATCGAAACCGACGACCAACGTATTTCCATCACCCAGCGCCCAACCTCACCACCCCGTCCCCATATCGAAGGGTCGTCCTAATAATTATCTCCTGAACAGACTCTAGACTCGATTAACCTCACAGACTTACTGTCAAGATGGTAAGTCTCCCTCCGTCGTCTTCTCTCGCCTTTTTGATCCTCCATCAAACCCAATCGAAACCGATCCGACACCACGTTCCCACATCCCCGTCGCGCAACTCTCTCCTCGCCATGCGACGATTGAGCCATTGTCCGAAGAATTTCCCTTCTACGCATCGCGTTGCAAAAAAAATTTTATGAGTGCGAATGGGCTGGGGATACTGACTGTGTGTCATTTGTAGTCGTCAGGAAAGGTCAAGGCCGGCCAGCTCTGGAACAAGAACAAGGATGAGCTCACCAAGCAGCTCAACGGGTTGAAGACCGAGCTCGGTCAGCTCAGGATTCAGAAGATTGTCTCCTCTGGCACCAAGCTCAACAAGATGTACGTTTCCGTCGCTGTTTTCGAATCCCGGGAAGTTAGGGAGGGAGAGGGGGGAAACTTTCGGTAGCCCCAAGAGAGGGGAATCACGACAGGCCCCGGTTGAAAGAGACGGATTTGAGGAAATATTGGAAGAAACTGGGATACTGATGCGTTCTCATCCTCTAGCCACGACCTCCGCAAGTCTATCGCCCGTGTCCTCACCATCATCAACGCCAAGCAACGAGCGCAGCTCCGTCTGTTCTACAAGAACAAGAAGTACATTCCCCTCGACCTCCGACCCAAGCAGACCCGCGCTATCCGCCGTCGTCTATCTGCGAAGGAGAGCTCTATTGTTCTTGAGAAGAGGCGCAAGCGAAACACCCACTTCCCCCAGCGCAAGTTTGCTGTCAAGGTATGACTATATGGATATTTCTGCCAGCACCAAGGGCGTTTATGGATAGTGGGACTAACCTTCGTTTCTTCCCCTCTCTGTTAGGCTGCTTAAATTCTCCGGGCAACCCATGACTTTTTTTTGATTTCACGATGAGAAGGAAAAAAATAAACAAACGAAATGGGGCGGTGGCGTAGGTTTCTGGCAAAAAGAGATTCCAAACAACTTTTTTCTCTCCAATGCATCGCATCGGTCTTCAGGGATTTCGGGTTTACAGCTTTTTTCCCCCCCGTCTGTATTTACATGTTCTTGGCATTTCAGGCTGGAGGACGAAGGAACCCTCAAAAAACTTTTTCTATCCTGCAATCGGTTTGGCAAGGTAGATAGCCGAAAAATCAAGACTCATGATACTTTGACGCAAATTATTTTTGTTCCCAAGGTCTCCAGTGTGTTACAGTGACCTCTGGACATATCGGTGGTAGTTGATGCTGGGAGCGACCAGCACCGTCGCCTTCATGATTCCTGAACTTATATCCTCTTTTTGTCCCTATCATATCCCGAGTACGAAGTAGCTCAGCCTCCTTGGCAGGGTGCGATCATGGTACTGGCCTCTGCAGAGCACTCAATGGACGGGGAAAAAAGCCATGATTTGGTCTAGGAGAGTTGGTGTAAGGATCTTGGAGGGTGAGCTTTTTTGTCCCCTCCCTTATCGCAATGCTGCACTCTTCCTCAACACTACACATCCACTTCAGGGAATTATTTTCATATAAATGTAATTTCTAATGTAATAAGCCTCTTCTCGTTCGTTCCCTCATTGAAATCTCGATAAAACATTACATGATCAGATAGCCGCCCATAACCATATCGCGATTCCACTGGAACTGTTTTTTTCTCTTTCATATTTTAACCCCCTTCAACCTGAACCAGACCAGAACACCGGAAACCTTTGACAACCTCCCGTTCAAAGACCCATCAAGAATAAGAAACATAGGAAACACGGGAGAGGAAAAAAAGAAATATAGACTGGGAGAAGAATTCGCACCGGGGCGAGTGAGGTCGCATGTATTGACCATCCGCACCATTATTAAGCCTTAGTCTTCTTCGATACCCTCCCTCCATGCGTCTTTGATAACGCGGTGGTGCCATCTCCGGCAGACTCGTGGAGTTTCTCGTGTTTGCGGAGCTGGTCGGCCCGGCTGAAGTCTTTGTTGCAGATGAGACACTTGAAACTTCTTGTGTGAATCTTTTTATGTTTAGACAGGTTCGATGACTCTGAGAAGCGTTTGCCACAGACATCGCAGGCCAAGGGCTTCTCGTCTGTGTGTGTTCGGGTGTGCATGGCTAACGAACCGTTAGAAAGACATGAACTAAGCGTGTATGAAGATGGAGGTACGTACTCAAAGCACTTTGTTGCTTAAACTCCTTTCCGCATCCCGCGAAGGGACACTTCCAAGGGGTTTCGTTTGTGTGAGTTCTCATATGCTGGGCCAAGGCCTGGGTCCCAGAAAGTGCAAGGCCACAGACGGAACACTCAGCTGGTTTGTCTAGATGAATAGTTAGTGCTAGTTCGATTCCAAAAACAAGATAAAATAGAAAGTAAAAAGGAGAATGGACAAAAAAGAGAAACTAGGGCACACTCACAGCCTGTATGGGTTTGCAGATGACGCTCAAGTTTTGTCCTCTGCGGGAAACAGCCCTTTGGTCCCTCAGGTCGCGTACAGCCAACCCACCGACAACGATGACCAGTACCAGACTTCTTCAGGTGGCGGCTGTGTGTCAAGACATGCTGGTGCAAGCTCTCCGCGTCATCAAAGTGTTGGCCACAGATGACTCCCGTATCTTCTCGCCACCGACAGCTGAATTGCGGAGTGACGTCTATCGTGTCGAGGGTTGCGTCGCTCTGTTGGGTTCGTGGAGTAGCTGAATCATGAGAAATCGACGAAGGGGTAGTCGTACTGCAAGCGTCGAGCATCCCCCGACTACCTTGTACCTTCCCAGCACCCATGGCCTCCATGGCCGACAGGAACGCGAGCCTATTCGATTCGCTCAACCTGGGGTCTGTCGCGTTGGCCTCAAGGTAAGACTGTAATGTATTGAAGGCATGAGGATGAGTGCTCGCAATATGCGGTAACACTTCATCAGGACCTGACAGGAAGACGCCACAAGCGCTGGGTAGCATGTGTGAGTGGGCAGCTTCCGCGGTTTGCGTCAAAGCTTGTTGTGTGTCAGATCCGTGGTACACGGGTCGGGGCAACATGCATCGCCTCGTGAGAAAAGGAGCATTGTCTAGCGGGCAAGGACGGAAGTGAGGGGTCGAGTGAGATGGCTGCTGTTGGGGATTGTGGTGCATGATTAAATCATCGACAAGCTCGAGGTTTAAGCCGAATTCTCCAGGGAACGGAGGGTAGAGGCCCATCATCAGGGGCTGTTGTATGAAATAATTGGGAAACATGGCGGGATACTGTGAAGACATATGCGGTGAGGACATGAGCGAACTCTGAGGTGAGGCAGAAGCCGCGAGACGCAGCGACCCTTGGGTCTGGACTGATAGGTCGCCATCGACGAGGTGACCGGGAGGCTGGTCGCCCGATCCTATCGATGCGAGCGTCGCGGCGGCATCCTCATCGTTTTCAGAGAGCACCACCGGGGCTGGACAGGAGCTTGGGCAACACTTGATTTGGTCAAGGCAGTTAGAGTCGGTGCAGAGGTCGGAGATTTCGTCGCAGTTGGGGTCGCAGCAAATGTCGGCATCGCCGTCTTCGCCACACTGACTCTGGCACGATTCTGGACACGGAGAGTTACACCGGTCCAGATACATGCCGTTCTGAGCCATGGCTTGGTCATAGCTCGGGAAGACGGAGTCTGAGTCCGCCATGGATAGGAAAAGGTGCGACGGATCCATGACGGCGGGGTCAGGGAGCACAGGTGACACTCCGCCGCTGTGGTCAGGCCAAGGAGAGATAGACTGTGATGAGACTAGAGAGTGAGGGAAACCGGATTCCGGGTATGGTGAGAATGGTGAGGTGACGAAGGATGTGTCTGCCAGCGCATCGGCGTAGGATGAGTCTGGTATTTGTATTTGTGCTTGGACATCGAAAGGTGAGGGAGAAGAAGACTGGGAAGTGATCTGGTTATAACCGGACAGATTCGGATCGTCAATAGATGGCGCAGGATCTTTATCGGAAGTACAATAATCAGAACTGTTCATATTGCGGTGTTCCTGTATAGTATAGTAGCGGCAGTGGCGGTACGGCAGACGAGTCCGAGACCATTCGGGGTAGTATGTTTCCGGGGAACTGAGCCGTAGGGTTCGGATGGGAGACGAGTACTCTGAGCCGATCTTTTTGCAAGCAGGCAATAGGGTTGCTATCTAGCTTAAGCAGCGCGGAGCAGAGCAGCGGTAGAGAAGAGCAGAATCACTTTGAAAGATGATGGATGACGGAGGAGAGAGAAACGAGGGTCCAAAGCTCGGAGGATGCAAATTTCGATTTGTTGGAAGATATGCAAGCCATTGACCACTGACCACTGACCAACATTCTTTCCAGCAAGTTACGGCGGATAAGACTGCGGCGGAGACTCCATAGTGGCCCAGTTCGTGGTCGCAAGGGCGAGACGACGAGTGTGTGGGCGTGGGCGGAAAGCACCTTGATGGCCTTTCCACGGTTGGTTTTGTTTCTTGACCGGGAACAAGAACAGGCGAGAATGGACAGGGCAGAGTGACTGGAAGTACCAAGTACTCGTTGCTGCGATGAGGTAAACTGAGAGTGTACGAGGAAGTAGTGGGGGAGGGGCAGACATGCCCAGCTGGCCAAGCAGGTGCCAATGCTGGCTGGTGGGTGCAGTAGGTAGTGTGTGTACCTTCCACAGGCCACTCCACCAGCAGGGTCTAGACCAGTGTGAGAACGAGCCTGAGGTGCACTTGTACACTCCACTGGAGTGGGATGTATGGAGTACTTGAGGTACGAAGTACTTGGATCAGTGATATCGATGATGGTTCTTAGAGTGGGGGGGCAGGGCTGTGGCGCGATGTGGCCAATAGAAGGTTGCGGAATTGGGCCATCTGCACAGCATGCATGACATTTTGACACCTCTTCGCGGCCTGACAGCTGCTGCCGGATGTTCAGGGCTTGGCCATCAATCCTCTATCCTCAGCGTTTCATCAATATCACGAAAAGTCCAGATCCATCGACACATACATTGCTACTTACTTCGTAGGAGTGGATAGACAACAGAACCCCCCCGCGGTCAATGATCCCAGTCTCTGTTGGAGATGAGATTCATCGGCTCCACTTCACCCAGGTGGATTGATCAGAATCGTGTGGTAATTTTTTTTGCAGAAAAGACCCTGACTAGGAATGTCCCTTTGTTAATTAATGTACTTCGTAGTATCATTTGAGCTTGATAGCCGCATCAACCACGTTGATCCATTCCATACTTCTTCTTTTGACCTTGCGTTTGCGGTTTGCAGTTTGCCAACAGAAGAACTCAGCCCTTTGTCTCAATATAACATCCGCCCCCCATTGGGGACTTCCGTCGTCCACCACACTTAGCCCAGTCTTGAGTCAAGTTTTGAAAGGGGGTCAAGTATATTCATCATGAGCCCTTCGAAACATGTTCCACCCATCACTTTTCTACCCTTAGACCAGATGACTGCCTTCATATGTATCGACCAAACGCTGTCAATGAAGATCCCCTAAATGAAGGCGGATTTATTTCCCTTTTGCCAAGATTGCCCCGCTAAATCCCCTTGCTGGAGCTTAGAACTGCGGAATATGGAATCACTATTAACCCTTATTACCACCACGCCCACGCCTTTAATGTCCATCAATCACCAAAGATCAACCATGTGGGAGTAAATGAGTCTAAACTCAACCCCGCCACTGCCCGGCTAGGTTCCCACCGTTCCCACCGAGTCCGCCAGCACACCGACACATCCCACCCCCCCGTTGTACATAGCTTCGTCATCACAGAACCGCAACTCCCGCACCTTCCCCGGCCAAGTATTCCCTCGGTTACCTTCCTTAAGAAAGGAGGGCCACGCGAGCCCCAAACCCTTCTCTACGATAGAACAAGCAAAAAGAGAAGAAAATAATAATAATAATAATAAATAGAGAGAGGAAAAGGAAATTGTCCTGTGCCTCCTCCAGCCACATCCCTTCGCTGCGAAACCAAAACCTCGACAACGCAACCATGGGCGGTCTCTGCAGCAAGGAATCAGACAACTTCGCCGGCCCCGGTCGCCCCGTGGGCTCAGCGCCCCCACAGGGCGGGACTTCCTCCGTTCCAAAGACCATCAAGGTCGGAGGTCCGCCTCGGACGCTAGGCGGCGCATCGGCGACCAACGACAGTGATAGCCCGGAGGAAGCCCGGAGGAAAGCTGCAGCCGCAGCAGAAGTAAGTAGATTCAGCGCTGTTCCACCCCATTTATATCATGCGCATCCCCATTATTCGATATGCACAACCGCTGTTCAGTCCCATCTGCTACGAAAGACTTCACCCTTCCACCTCTCCCTCCTCGGCACAAACAAGCAACGCCATCCGTTCTTCGACTAAGCTAACAACCTGCCTTTGCAACTCGTCTAGGCCCGGGCGGAAGCTTCCAAACCTGCGGGAAAACTCGGCAGCAAGCTAGAAGCCCAGAAGAAGATGTCCCGTTTAGATACCCTAGCATCTGCGAGCTCCCATGAGCAACGATCGCGGGATCTAGACCAAACAGCTGCCGCCTTACGACACGACTAGTGCAGCGCTGATAGAACGGGTCCAGATGATAATGGAGGATCCTAAAATAGGAAAGGAATCGTTGGTATTTAGGGGGCCATGGAGGAGGGAGACGGGGGCGGGAGCGGGGAGGGATGCTAGCTTTCTTTTTCTCACATCTGAAGGAGACGCGTCAAGTCGGTACCCGCTGAGGGGGGGAAGAAAAAGACGGCATCTCACTCATTCGATATAACGGTTGCGATATTTCGCCACATTCTACTTCGTACACATCGTGCAAGCTGTACATACATACCCGAGTCTTGTTGAAGCTGGTTCGTCACGCTTCCACATTATATTTCTCGGTTTTCTCCCATACGCAAATTACAAATAATGAATTGCCCCCCGGTTTGGGGTAACTTCACTCTCCATTGCTACGTTTTAATCCATCCTTTGCCATAGTTCCGTACTTGTCACCCAAGGCAACAGTATTGTCGTCTGATGTTGTCTGATGTTGGGCTCAAGAGCTTGCGGATAGAACCCGAACATGCCAGTTGGCCCAACTTGGGGCATGTGACCGCACCGACCCGCCGGTTTCGGCAATAGTAGAGAGAGAAAAAAACACCTCAAGATAGGGAAGACCGTCGGACTGGGCTACAGATCGAGTATGCAGAGTTTCTGGTCGTCTTTTTTTATCAATCTAACTAAGTAGTCATCCCCCGTAGTTTTTAACATGCCATGATATGAGCGAAAGAGATAGGTTCTTGGGCCACATGAGAGCGTAACGAAGACAGGAATTAACAAGCCATGGAACAGAGACAGGCACAAGCAGAGCAAAAGCGGACAAGCACAGAGATTTCAAAGTAGAGTGCCTTCCAAAGCCCCTGTGGCAAAGCTATCCTGCTCCATCCAAGAACTTGACTAGCATTAAACAAGCCGGGGGAGACGACAACGCCCCATTTCCCATTAACATGAAGAGGCACACCAAAGGCCGGAAGACACGACTTCACAACGCCAAGAAAAGCCACCGACACATCTTGTGGGAGGAGGGAATGAAACACGATAACAGACGGGAGGGGGAAAAAAAAGTGAGAATGCGATGTTTATGAACTATTCGATTGCCTTTTGACCGGGGAAGATTCACAAATTACAACCGAAAACCAGAGAGATAATGAGGGGAAGCAGGGGTGAGCGGGTCGAGACGCGATCGTTTCCGTCTTCTTCTTCGCAGAGTAAATGTCTGTGTCGCTATTTATCCGTCACGCTTGGAACTTCGGAGGGTGGTGGCGAGCCACTCGAGACCCTCGTAAAGACCATCACCGGATGTGGCGCACGTCGACTGGATGTACTGTAGTGGAAAAAAAAGATGTTAGTGAGACCGGGGGTTAGAAGAAATATACGTTTAGACATGGCTTACCCAAGCGCGTTGTCTCAAGCTGTGGAGGCCAAGCTTGTCGGTAATCTCGGCCGCAGCCATGGCGTTCTAGAAAATCGGCATGTTAGTGTCCCGCCGCAAGATAGGGAGCCAGAAGAAAGGCAACGGGGTCGTTGCAGATATCGAGAGATAGAATAGGAGATACGTACAGGAAGATCCTGCTTGTTGGCAAAGACTAGTAGGATGGCATCCCGGAGTTCGTCCTCGTTCAACATGCGCTGAAGTTCTTCCCTGGCTTCGGTGATACGGTCGCGATCGTTGCTGTCCACGACGAAGATGATACCCTGGGTGTTCTGGAAGTAGTGTCGCCACAAGGGTCGAATCTTGTCCTGACCACCAACGTCCCAGACGGTGAACGAGATGTTTCGGTACTCGACGGTCTCAACGTTGAAACCTAGATTAAGGGAAGGATATGACTGTAAGCCGGTTTATTCGGTGATGCTCAAGAACACCCACGTAGGGTTCGAATGGGCCTGAAGAGGTAATCTCAGACCCCCGGCGACGCCGATCCGATCCGATCCGGTCTCATGGGGTCGCGGACTTGGGCGCTACGTACCGATGGTGGGAATAGTGGTGACAATTTCACCGAGCTTAAGCTTGTAGAGGATGGTGGTCTTTCCGGCGGCATCGAGACCAACCATCAAAATTCTCATCTCCTTCTTTCCCCAGAGCCGCTCCAACATCTTCGAGATTGACATACCCATCTTGGCGGTGGGAGAGGCGGTTGCCCAGCGATATCACGAGAAAAGAAAAAGGTGAATGGGAAAATTAAGGATGTTCTGAAACCTAGAAGAGCGGAAAGACAGGTCGTAAGCAACTGGACAGATGAAGAGAAAAATTGTTGTTGCCGCAAAAAAGTTTAAGAGGTTGGGAACAGGGGCTAGAGACTTCGTTGTGACCACGATGCTGGAGGGGGTTGAGGGTGCGAATGGGGGCCTATTTTATGGTTGACGAGACGCGAGACGAACGACACAAAGGACAGATATCAGGATTAAGCCATCGAGTAGTTGTCCCATCCAAGACTGGCATCAACCAGCTGTACCCAAGCCCGTATTCAGAGCCGTTGTTTGGCGATCTAGGCGACAATGAGTCCGCAGAGACAGGGGGTGACAGGCGAGCACGAGCGCAAAAGGAGCAGGCAGAAGAATTTCTGTACGGCTCCGACTCGCCGCCATGCTAAGATGGTGCCAAGTGACAGAACAGGTGATAAGGAGGGGTGCCAGTGGAGGGAAGGAGGAAGAGGATGCACTCGAAGGACTAGAGCAAGGAGAGGATTCGCTACTTACTCACACGAAGGCCGCGCGGTAGTCAGAACTGTCGAGAGGAAGGGGGGTTGATGATGGATTTCGTGGTAGTGTATTGGAAGAGACGAACTGATGTCCTGGGATATGTTTGTCGGTGTATGGGGAACAGAGGAGGCGGTGGTGGTGGTTGGAGGCGTGGCCAATGGCTCAAAACAAGGGTGGAAAATGTTTAGGTAATAAGAGATTGAAAGTATAGGGGTTCGAGAGAACTGTGCCTGCCTTTTGCTGGCTGGAGACTGGGACTGGAGTGTATCGACTATTAGAATCAAATCCAAGTGGATCGGTGGTGCAATCCCTTGTCAATTGTTGAAAAGTGTCCAGTAGGGAAGAGTCCTGGAGTACTTGGCTCGTGCTCACCGAGTACTTTGATCGGCCACAGAGAAGCCATAATGGGTCAGGGTACTTTATCGAGGCCATGTGAGATTTTGGAGGTATTTTACAAGTACCCTTGAGCCCTGTCCTCTCTATACACTACACTACAAGGTACACCACTAGCTGGCTGCCTATCACAAGGTGCAACGTCCTAATATCTTGTAGTCCTGTGCCTTACGAAGTACCTTATTTTGTTAGCCTGGCCGCCAAAACCTCGGCTCCAGGACCCCTTTCATTGTTCCTCCTGAAGCAGCTGAGCTTGGTGACTGTACCTCAGTACACCAAAATTTCCAGGCAAGACGCCAAAGTGTCAACTACAGCTTCAATTAGCCAAGCCTGGTCGTCGAGCACGCTACAAACCTCAACCCATCCTCGAGGCTCGTTCCATCTGCGTGGCCATCTCCTTCCCGAAACACGCAGCTTCCATCAATCCCTCCCATCGTTTAACTCCCGCCCTCTTCATCAGTTCACGATGCTCTTCTCATCAGCCGCGAGGTTCCTCCTCGCGGGCGCCGCGCTCTTCACTGCCGCCAGCGCACATAACATCGCCCTGCCCGCCCACGGCCGAGAATGCTTCCACGAGACCCTCCACAGGGACGATAAGATGACCGTGACATTCCAAGTCGGAGATCGAGAATTTGGTAGCGCCGGAAACCTCGACATTGACTTCTGGGTAGGACGATAGCTGTCGCAATTGGGCTGGGAGACGTTGAGATCATCCGTTTGCTAATTACTAGTCTTAAATAGATCACAACCCCAACGGGCCAGTATGAGACTTTCGAAAAGTCCGTTTCGAACGGCGATTTCTCCTTCACCGCGAAGATGGACGGTAGATATGTCTACTGCTTCGGGAACGAGCACTGGGGTGCCAACTCCAAGGAGGTTTCTTTCAACGTCCACGGCATCGTATACGTCAACGAGGAAGATTTCCCCTCTGATCCTCTCGAGAAAGAAGGTAAGACGCTTTGCATGAAGAAAACAAACCAGTCTTCGATCTGCCAGCCGTTTCTCTGCGATTCTAACTTCCTACTCTCTCCCCTCAGTCCGCAAACTGTCCGATCTTCTCAACCAAGTCCGCGGTGAACAATCCTACATCATCGTACGAGAACGAACCCACCGCAACACCGCCGAGAGCACAAACAGTCGAGTAAAGTGGTGGAACATGTTTGTCATCGGCGTCGTCATCGGGGAATCCCTCTTCCAGGTCTGGTGGCTCCGCCGATTCTTCGAGGTACGGAAGTAGAAGACATCTTTTTTGGACGTTTCTCTGCTTTTTTACTGTTCTTGATTTTTCGCGTCGTCCGCGCAAATGCACACACAAACATATATACGCCATCGGCCGTATTTTGAAGAGTCCTGAGAAGGCGCCTTTTTTGCAGAATTGCTGCTGACTGCTCTGCCTTCGTCAACCTCGTTTATATAGGTCAAGCGAGTCGTATAAGAAGAAGGGATGGTTTTGGTTAACAGTTTTTTTTTCTTTTCAAAAAACGGAAAACATCATTTCCCATTCTAGGTTCTAGATGGGGGCGCATAAAGGGATAACAGCTGGGAGGAAATGCTTGGATTCAATTCAAGGAAAGGGTCAGAAGCAGCTCCGGAGGTTGGGGTCTTCCCTGGGAATGTGTACATGCTATACCATTACTATAAAATAACAACAAGAGCACCACATTTTAATGATTGCATAAAGGCCTCTGATTGTCTGTACTCACTTGCTGGAGCTTAATGATACCATGAGAGGAAAAAAGGAGAAACGTCAATCATCAATGCTTGAAAGCCATATTGTCAACATTCTTCATGTCTAATGTAACCCTAGTCTTTCAAATAACTAGAAACAATGCTCCCAAGTCCCAAAGCCTCAAATCTAATATGAGATGCGAAAGAGACACCCAAAACGCCCTGAAAATGGATCTTAAGGAAACAAGAACAAAGCAGTCATTCAACCCTCTCCTCACGACCCAGCATCAAATTCAGCCTCCTCATCCGCCCCTTCCAGAATCGCCATCTCCTCCTCTGGGGGCGCCTCGACAACCATGCCGACATTTTTAATAGGATGAAGAAGCATAGGAGGAAGACACATGCGTCCTTCGCCTCCCAACTCAAAGTCTGCCCCGCCGCCATACTTGGTCTTGAAGCCTAGCCAAGCCTTATACAGCTCGGGAGCGAAATCCGACCTGTAGAACCAGCTCAGGCCATGCAAGTTATGTTCCCTCTGGCCAAAGACGCTGGTCCTCGAACCGCCGCTTGCACCGTTCCGGCCACCGTTGAGCACCTGCGCAAAGTACTCGGGAGGCCAGTCACGGTCGACAAAGGACGGGTGAGGCGCGTACACGGCCTTGTAGCCGTGCTGGAGAGCCACGGTGGCGGGCCACATCTCGGGGAAGGCAAAGTGTTTCTTGAAGGTGGTCTCGCGGTGCATCATGGTGAGGAGGCGGCGGGACATTCTTGACGCCGTGTTGATGTGGGCTCGGCGCGGGGGACGGCCTCCCGTGGTGTTATAGCCGGTGATGTCATCGGAGAGACCCCAGGTCGTGCCTTCGGGATTGAATATGGGCATGAAGGAGATGAGATCGGCTTCCTCGCCTACGCCCCAGACGTACTTGTCCTGGTCTTGGGAGCTAGGAGGCGTCGGGTCGTCCTCGTACTCGAACCAATCATTCTCACCAGCTGGACGCTCAGGACCCCAGATTGGCTTCTCCGGACCGAACTCCTTGGGGACACCGCCCCTCATACCAGGAATGCCCGTTGATGCCATCTCGGTCTGAACCTTGGTTAGGTGTTTGAACTCGTCCCACGAGCCGTGCACCTCCGGAACGTAAAATCTCGCGCTCCTCTCCCAAAGCCCCTTCCTCGGCTGTGTGCGAGCCCAATTCTCAATCTTGGTAAAGAAGTCATAGTAGTGGCCAGTATACCGGATATCCATTTCCCAGTGCCAAAAGTACTCGTACTCCGGGTGGATGTGCGCAAAGTGCTGCATCGCCATCTGCAGGCCCCGATAAGGCCCGTGGACGGGCAACTCAGGCCCTTTGACGTACAAGTCGTAGATCCCCTGGTACAAAGCCAGCATCTGGGTCTGGGTCCACAGCGTGACGAGACCGCGGAATTCTCGGGGGATGCGTTCGCGGATGACTCGTTCGTAAGACGCGGGGTCGGCCCAGATTGGATTGTTACCTTCGTCCTTCACTTGGACGAGGAGGTGGACGTCGTAGCGACCGCCAGAAGCCAATGAGAGCTCGGAAATAAGAGAGCGGACGTACATGATCTCATCCGCCTGCCATTCCATGTCGTCCCAGCATCGCAGGACGAGAGCCGTCCTACCCAGACGCTTAGAGCCGGCATCGCCTCCGTCCTTTGAATCGGTGGCCCTCTCTTCGAGGCTCTTTTGATCACCTGGGGTGCCTTGAGGCTCTTCATCGATGAAGAAACCGTGAGGCTCGGGGGTCCGTGCAGGAATGGGGTTATATCTCTCAGAATTGGCCTGATAGCAGCGTCTCTGGGCATCGGCCCAGTCAATCTTTCTGTAGTCGATTTGAGATCCACTCGCCCATACGAAGTCGGCGCCCTCTGTATCGCCCACATCACCTCTCCCGACGCCACCTTGTCGAGGCGAATAACCCAGGCCATATGGCCCATATCTTCCAAACCTGTCGAAGCAGATATCTTCAGGAAGAGAAAGTGCCTTGTAGGACCCGATTATATGATCAGGAAATCCCTTTGGTCGACCGTCGTAATACTGAATACCAGGAACTCGAATCGTGTTATCCACGTCAAGAAAGCACTCTGTCGACGCCTCGGAAGAAGTGCCAAATACTCCCTCCGGATTCCACTCGGCAAAGTTCTTGCTTGCAGGCAAACTCCTCTTCTGCTGCGTCCCGGTCGGCGCGGGAACTTCTTCCGCCCGCCTAGGATACTCCGGCTGATTCTCCTCCGCGGAGAGCAGCGTCCGTATGCCGCCGTAATATCGGGACAAAATCGGGAAGTTCTCCCAGGCGGGTGGCGAAGGCGGCGGCTGCTTCTTGAAAGCCCCCTTGGCAAGGCGCGTCTTCTCAGCATTGCTAGCGCGAACCAGGGTACATGCCATGAAAATTAGAGACGATACGATGATGATGGAAAGGTATCGTCCAGCACGGGTTGGTAGCCGGTAGGGATATATCCGCCTCACGCGTTGCTTAACAGTCGGCGGTCTGCGGGAGGCGAGCATCGCTGTGGCACTGGACTCGGAGTAGGAACTTGAGCGGGAGCCATTGTGGCTATGGGAGTAGTAGGAGGGGGATGAGGAAGAAGAGGCGCCGCGGATATCTTCAGCATCTTCACTGTAGTCGGAATAATCGGAGCATTCTTCGGAGAACCTCTCTTTCGTAGGACTATTAAGCTTCTCGTAGGTGGGCAACGTTGAGGGAGGTTCGGATCGGCCTAATCGCCGGAGAGGACCCGAGAGGATCCCCGTGAACCCAGGCATGGATTACAGCGGTGATGGACTGACTGCTCGAGATATGTTGTTAGTATCGTACAGTTGGGAGCGCACAGCAGGGCTGAAAGGAAGTAGGACTCGCTAAGCTTTACCTCGTTGCTTGGGTGTTATTGTGAATATGGGTGGTGTCGCCGCGGCTCGGCACGCCTCAGGTAAAGCCGGCCGTCCCGTGCCGAAAAATGAAAGGTGAACAAACTACCAGAGATGGGATTTTTCGTCTCCAGACTCAGTCGGTGTTTCACGAAATCGTCACTATTCGGTTTTGTAGAGCAGAAAACACCCAATTCAAATCGTGGGGGCCGTCGAGTACACTGAAGAAATGGAAGACGTCTGGGTACGTACTTCGTAGTGAGGGCTTTTGGAAAATCGAGGCAATAATCTATGATCGACGATGGCGCCGACAAACGCCAGTATCCAATCAGTTCCAGAAGCACCAGGATCTTGGGCTCTGGCTTAATATTGACATCGCGGCTATTTTTACTTTGAGTGTCTGATTTGGCGAAACGAGCAAATGCGGGTGGGAGACGGTTGTCAGGGGCAACGCTTCGACAGCTGAACACACTTGGCCACTCAACTTGTCCACACCAGCATGAAATCCTCCATTCCTTCCCTAATCCTTCTACCGATCCATCTCAGCGGGCGCCAAGCTAGAAACAGCTCATTGGAAAGCATATTGAAGATATGTCGTTCACATGGACAATTGAACTGTGTGGCGTCGCTTCCCCTTCTTCCTTGGAGATCCGTCCATGTCGCAGCACCCGATGAAATCCAGTTCTCCTCCTGTTTTCTCTACATGGAGTATGCGAAGAAAAAAACTTCTAGGAAAGAAAACGAAAGAAGAGGTAGAAGCAAGGTCACGCAACACTCACTCGAGCCAGGGGGGATTGCAAACTCCCCCAGGAGACACTGTGGCTGGCCAGCTACAGCCAGCCTACAAACCAAGATACTCCCCACGGCATCCCCCACAATGCTGATGCCTAAAGCCATGGGAAAAGAAGAAGAAAGAAGAGAGAAAAGAGATTCTGTGACTCGTTCTCCCCCGCTCCTCGCCATCCGCCGTCAATGTTTCAACCCTAGTGATGAAGTCGAGGTGGCTGTGATTCCCTAGTGAACCACTCCGCTGGGACCAGGCAAACTCCCTGATATTCCCTAGCATTCTCCGCCCCCTTCTTGGTGGAGAAAATGGCAAGTTCAATGTTGTGAACGCTGCACGAGCTCGGAATCAGGGGGCAAGCAAGAGAGTGCTACATCGTGTTCCGACGCACGTCCTTCAATAACAGTCCCGCCCCAGTGATCATTTGCAGCCCGACAATATCGAACACGCACGAGACGATTTTCGGAGTTGGAGGCAGTGCAGCCCCGAAATGAATCAACCCCATCCGGTTCCAAACTGTCGGGTCCGGCTCCATCAGAATACCTCGAGCCACTTGTCTTTGACACGAGAAAATGAAAATGGTGTCGTTTTATTCAAACCCCGTCCTGGGCGAACTTGCATTTGCATTGCCACCATCATGATGCAACTAGATATTATGTACATACTCTTCTCGACGTCTTTGGAAAAATGTCTGCGCCGTGGTTACAATTACGTGTTGCATTCCAAGGTATCGTGCCATACTATCTCGGCCCGTAGGGACTTACAGCCTAACTTGGTAGGTTGGTTGGTTATCTCGCCAGCTCGTCGTGCTTGTTGAGGCGATTCCAGGAGACTTTATACACTTTCAATATTCCGCGTCCCGAGGCCAATCTCCACCATGGTTCGTTTGCTAACAGCATCTCATCCTTGCATGATCCGCCGTCATTTTAATAAAGTAGTGTAACAGAAAGCCACAAGAGCATTCTCGACCGTTATGCGGCTGGTGGGAGAAGCCAGACCTCCCGGCCGCCCATTTCTAAGTCCCATTCATAATCCGTGCTCTATAGGTATCGAACATATCGACGGTAAGTGAAGCCAACTGGCAATAGATTTATCGGCAGAAAAAAAGAAAGGAAAAGAAAACAGCACGAGCACACGCAGGATGGCAAAGTTGGTGGCCTCCCGGAATACAATGGCGTGCCTGGTTTAGTACATCAATGTTATGAGATGATCTTGATAGGGCTCGACGAGGCCACAATATCAAGGCTGCTTGTGAGCATCCATCATTCATCCATCTACAATGCTTGCGGGACAGCCTTGACGAGCCTTGTATGAATTATGAATTGGTGCCTGTGTACAACCTAAAAAAGAAAAAAAAGGCTGTCACACTTCAATGTTAGTTTCATGAGTCAAATAACGGGGTGAACCACCGAGCGTGATATCCGCGCAAAAAGAAAGTGAGGCAATAGGATTTTTGTTTCTTTTCGTTAGCTGCATGTAACTCTCTCAAGTGCGTTTGCTCTGCAGCATCCCAGGAGGCCAGCCGAGTCAACGAGGCAAAGTCACTTGACATGTCGGAAATGCGAGGTGACGGAAAGAGAGACGAATGAGTTCCAGGGGCCGCCTCGAAGAGTGTTCGAGAAATCCCGGGGACTTCTGACTGCTCAGTAACCTTCCGCAGCTGGCATAACATGCACTGCAACAATAGGCAGGCGGGTCGCTGCCATCGCGACGAGAACCAACACTGCGAGGCGTACTGGACAAGATGGCTTCGCATCAAATCTTGTCCCTTTTTTTTCACGAGTTCTTTCCATCTAGGCATCACTGTCAGGTAAGGCGAGCCTGCATTTGAATGACGGTGATTGCAATGTACGGCGTGCCGGCGAGCTGCCTGCTTGCTACCTAGTAGTGATGTGGCCTTGATTCTGTGCGTCAACTAAAGGTCGGCGTAGAAATAATTGCTGGTAGGTGCGGCCCACGATGCGGCCAAACATGGCTGTGAAGGAGGAAAAGAAGGCCAAAGGTCCGAGTCGATGTATTCGAGGTCAATCTTGGCGCTGTATGAAGCAGGAGTAACAAAGTGGAAAAGAGGAGAGAGAAGACCCGATAATGCTGTCGAATGATGTATCATGCTCTCAACGCGTTGCCAGAGACACGAGAAAGGGCAGCGCAAGCAAGGCAAGAAAGAAAAAAAAATAATGGGGAGAAATAAAAATCTCGAAAGAACCAGGCAGGGTGGCCGCAGAATGGGCCGGTGGCTTCCTCGTCGGCTATTATAGCAAGGCCGTCAAGCCTCACGAAACCCGGCCCATTCGGCGACCGCCTGCTCCACCACTTCCGGATTAACCCAATGAGATCCGTTCCGGAAAACCTGGTGAAATCATTCAATGTCCGATTTGGTCGTAGAAAGTGGCTGTGTGAGTCGGTGATGTGGCTAGTAAAAGTGTTGCTCTTGTTGATAGCTGCACGGCGAACGAAGTACTGGTACTTTCAATTAAGCAGTGCCCACTAACAAGTTTTGGGTACATCAATGTACCTCTCGAGTCTCCCTTTCGTTCTTTCCGTTCTGGACTTCAACGACGACGACAGCAACGAGCCGGATTCAAACGACAGACGAGGTCGAGAAACGGAGCGCTGGTGCAGCACCACTGGCCGTAGTATCTATGCAGACACTGATCTTGGCCACTCCACACATCAAACTACTGCTGCCATCAACCTTGGGCTAGATCGATGGTGGCCCAGCATAATACGTAGATCAATGCTGTTTCCGTTTCAACGACCCAGTATCAAAGCGATGGGATCTTCTTAGAAAGCTCGCCTCGTCTTATTCATTCTACGTCCTCCCTTGAAATCAAAAACTGGATTAAGTGACTCAAGCTATCGATCCATGATGCCGCACCTTCGCCCTTGTCCGGCCTCTTTCCAACCGGCCTTGTAGGATTCTGGGCCGCGTTTGGCGTCTATGCTCAACAGCCCTGACAGATTGTTCAAGCTGTAGCTTGTAGCCAACTTAGCCACGACGTCCCCGCGCGCTTCAACAAGTCGTGCATAGAGGTGCTTTGATGTTAGTATCTGACGTCTGTCTCCTCGTTTGGCCAGTTTGTCGTACGCAAAGCCACTCCGCCTCATGTCCAAACTCGATGATCTCGTCTTGTATCTATGACATCAACTGTCCAAGTCTCCACAAGCGGTATTAGACGAGTAGGAGGACGAGATGTACTTACATGGATCCTACGACCTGAGGTTCTTCACCCCCCTTCCCACCCCTCCCACCGTCCCAATGTCCCATAGTCCCATAGTCTCATGTTCGGAGAGAATCTTTATCCATCAGCCTCCTAGCCTTAGCACTCGCGTCACAATCGCCTTCTTCCGAGGTGCGGTCCTCTCCCCCATCCCTACACCAGGCACAGGAGCAGCCCCTCGCACGTTCAGGTTTTCCCTGTTGGGAATCGCAAAGGCCGCATGGGTCGTTCCCCTTAGGCAATCATGCATGAATGCTACTCCCAACTGGCTTGATAGATGGGACTTCTCAGAAACGACATGTATTGCTGACCTTTTGAGCCAACGTTGCCCCCACACCACACCACATTCTCCCCCCGTTACTGCTCCACGCGGCTTATACCCCCCTTATTGTCATCTTGACTCCCCATCTCCTCCACCCCAGATCCCTACATATAAACTCCCTGTCATTCCTTCGTCTCTTCAGTTCAAACCTGCTCCTCATCGCACTCTAGCGAAACATCTTAACGTAAACCCTTCCTTCCTCATCTGTCCCCATGCCGTCCACTCCTACCCGCGAGCTCAGCCAACTCTCTCTTGGAAGTAGTATGCCGCCAACTGCTCGTTACCGCAGCCATGCTTCCTCTCGAGCTCAGCCAAAGGAAGAAGTGTCTAGCTCAGAAGACGAGGGCGACTCCGGAGGCTCCCTGTCAGATGACGACAGCGACGACGGCAACTCCGGCTTGGTTCGCTCCCCCACCAGGCTCACCTACAAGATCGACGGACTGCAGCCCGAAGTCCAGAGCGCTGTCCGCGATGCCTTTGAGGATCCGCCAAAGATAACGCTCCAGTACTGCCGCTTAAAGGACGACGTCTACGCCTTCCAGATGACCGAGCTGGTACCTCGGTCTATTCGTATCGGGTCCCCGAATAGCGGTCGGCCCCATCCGCGTTGCTCCTGCGGCAAGACCTCTCCTCCATGCCGCCACGTCCTTTGGCTTATGGACCAGCTAGCAAAGCAAACTCTCTACAACCACGACTCGGACACACCCCTGACCCTCACCCCTAGCGGTTACCCCGCCGAGATTGGCCACCCCTTTAACGACATTTCCAACTTTCATCTTGACTTGTTGGCCGAGAGCCTTCACTGCGAAGTCGTCGATGACACGGATTCGGACGAAGAAGATGACCTAAACGACTATCGCGTTCTCGAGGCCCGAGAACTCCTCGCCTCCATCGCCGCCGTGCCGCCCGAGAAGTTCCGCCCAGACATCTTCACCAACCCCCGGCGAGGCAAGAAGCCCCTCAAGCGAGGCGACCTGGAACGCACCCTTTTCCGCATACTCCTGGACAACAACGAGCTCTTCGGCGACCTCCTCTCCCTCACCCGCTCCACCGACCCCATCAAAGACCCCTTTCGCAAGCTCTCCCAGCGAGTAACCCGCGTCTTTGCAGAGCTGGACGAGTACTGCGAGAACCCGTCCTCTGCTCATTCCCTATCCTCTCCGCAGTCGGCATCTCTCGGCTCCGAAACCCCTTGCAACGTGCCCTGGGCGACCCACCATATCCTGGGCATCGTCTCCGCCATCCGCGCCGCGATCTACCCGCCCTACACTTCCTCCCCTGCTCAGCGCCTCGCTGCCGCCCGAGCCCTCGTCCGCATCCTCTCCAACGTTTCGGATCGGAATCGCGACGTTCACCCGGGCGTTAACCCCGCGGATCGGAATCTGTACGCCCGCCTTATCGGCACTCGAGATGAGGGCTTCATCATCTCTATTCTTGCCCATCTGCCCGAAGCTGCCTCCCAGTTCCTCCATAACCTAGAAGTAGTCCAGGATCGCCTCGGCGTCCATGGCGCTCCGCCGTCGTACATCAAGAAGTTTAATGATCTTATCACCACGCTCAGAAGCTTTCCGCAGCCGGGGAGCAGCCGGTCCTCTCCAGGTGGAGCCGGCTCCAAGAGACACAGTCAAGGTCCGGGATCAAGTCGAGATACCAAGAGGGCCAAGTGATTGGAAAGCTGGCCTTTGTAGCCGCCTGCCCTAAGTCGGGATTCTTACAGTTGGACACCGAGAGGGGATTTCCTTTCTTTCTTTCTTTTTCTTTTTCCACTTTCTTTCTTCCGTGGTGATGTTTCGAATGTTGAGCATTCAAAAGTCGGGACTTGTTTCCATTCATCCCTAGCTCCCCCCTTTTCTAGTTGGAATTCCACTCATTCTTTATTATGGGCCAGTTGTGCCTCGACTTAGTTTCATGGGTACACGAAATGCACCAAATAGACTGCTAAATGAGATCCGCCCTTTAAAACGACAATATGAATATGCTCTCTATAACAGACCAGCCTCGTTCCAATTCGGCGTGTGTACTTCAAAATATTTAAAACTGAGCGATTCCCACCTCCTTACGATACTCATCTAACTCGGTCCAGAGAGCCTTCAGACTGGGGCGGTTGAAGTAATTACCGGGTGATCGACCCTCTTGTATACGCTCTTCTCTCTTATCGAGGAACTCCTCAGCATGCTGGACCTCTTCCTTCCACCATCGCTTCGCGACTGGGTGCAAATATGACTCGGGTGCATAATCATGCGTTGTTTCTATCGCCCCCAGAGCATCCGGTGATAGCTCTAGCCTGCTCCTTACACGGCCCACTTGTTCGCTAAGTGTATGGCGCCGCCCCCTCGTACAGCGGTCAATCAAATCCCGAATCTTTCCCGGAGTATAGCGGTAATTGGGGAATTCTAGGTCCGACTCCCACTTGTATGATTGCCAGAATGCGGTGCGGTGCGGTGCACTCACTCCCTCGAAGATGCACCATATCACTCGGCCTAGCATGTACACTTCTGCTGCTTCCTGCTCCTCACGGGTCAGGCAGAGCCAAGGAATGTTGTAGCTAGGCAAAAGTTGAATATGTTCCTCCGTGCTAGTGAAGTCCGCGACATTGTCAAACCCGCGAAGGAGCTTTTTGATTCTAGTATCGAAGTGACTTTGCACTGAGTCGGGGATGTCCTCTGAGCCCGCCAACAGTTGCATATATTGGATAAAATTGACCTCAGGGGCTGAAAATTCACACCACACGCCTCTCTGCTCCAAGTCGACGATAATGGCATCTCCAGATGTCGATAAAACAACATTGTCGAGACGGAGGTCAGGGTAAAACAAATGGCATCTCTCGTGAAGATGGAGGAGCGCTGAGGTGATCTGGAGGGACCATCGAAGTTGGTCGGAGAGACTAAGAAGACCGTGGATGCGGCGGAGCGGTAGAATGTCTCGTAGAGTGCCGTGCTCGTGATACTCTACGAGAAACCCAACCACGGCTTTTTTGTTTCCGAAAGAGCACCTCTTCGTCGCCAAATACTTAGGGCGTGTTATGATGTTCTCATGGGGTTCAATGGTGAGGAGGTTCCTCAGCTCATGGTATATGTATTTCGGGTAACTTGTTAGCGCTTTGAGAATCCACTTCTGGTCTTCGAATCTCACGACGCAAACACTATCATGTAGCTGCTCAACCAGCTCAAGGCTTGACAAAGGGATCTGGGGAGGAAATGTGATGTTGTGCCCTTGTCCCTGTCCCCATAGTTGGCCAAGGAAATCTGCAGATTTGAGCTGTCTCTCTAGATTGTGCATTGGAGCGACCCGAATGCGAATTTCTCCAAGGGCCAATGAGATGTTCTCGAAAACGATCCGGGACCCAAACGGTAAAGAATTGTACCACGTGGCGGGGTCCGGGAATGTTTTCGTCCATTGCTGGAGTTTGCGAATAATAAGTCTGGTGATGGCTAGGTTGGTCACTCTCGGTCGATCCTTCGTGTGGAAGGCATCGTCTAGTTGTAGGAGGGCCCGAGTTTCAGGGGTCTGAGTTGACTGTTCTGGGATGAAGACGTCGACACGCGAAGGTAAGGCGGGTGTGATGAAGAGAGGAACAGCAAAGAATTGAGTGCCCAACCCCGCACAGCCGTCGATCCTCCAAAGAGGATTGCTTGGGATATCAAGACTGTCAATGCGATTCTTCGGGTTGAGTTGAGATGCTTCCCAGCCTTGCTCGTTGGGCCCACCCTTGGGGTCTTTTCCCGTCAAAAGATCGGCTCTCTCGTAGGTGGACCTCTGAACAAAGGCCGCGGTGGGGTGAACCACATCGTGGATTGCTTTGGAATTGAGACTCATGGTGAGTGTGTGAATGTATTGGGCGAGATGTGCGATGATGGAAGATAGGACACGCCTAGATGTGAGTGCGCGTGTTAGACCTCACTCTTTTACAAGGGAGATAAGACTTTGCATCATGGATACTTAGGTGAACCTTATGCTAACCTATGGCCAGGGGCTAGCAAATGCAGCCCTGTGGACGCGACCGAGACCTCAGCAGAGATACCAACAAGGTAACAAGGGAATGCTTTAGTCCTCAGAAACAAAAATCGAGGAAAACCGTATCAGGGCGGCGGAATATGCGAAAACCCACCGTGGCCAGCACTCGGGTTTGCCTAGAAAATTTGATATGCCGAAAGGGCAGGTTCCTGAATCAACGACGGAGGAAGTTAGCTTAATATAGGAAGAAAAGAGTGGGAGTGGAGGCATACCTGGGCGTAGAAGGGCGAATGCGAGGGGGTCTTGAAGAGGAGTCTGGTGTGGTGGTCTCGAGGGGGTGTGTGTGCCGCCCGACGAGCACACATCAATTTGTTTCTACGATTCCCACCAACCGACTACCGCTAATTCATATGATTGGCCCCTGCAGAAGTGAGTCGTTAGAATGCTCAAAATTCTCCCTTCACATATTTCGAATGGAGATGGTAGAGAGTCGTGAGTAATGCGATTCTCGATACTCCAGAAACTCGGAGCGAGGCTTAGTGGATCAAGTAAGACTCTGGTGTTGATAAGGTGATGCGCAAGGGTTGTTCAAAGGGATTACTCGAGAAAGCCAATGGAGTATGCACTAGTATTGGAGCGTTAAGCAGATCAGTCGAATGAACGTCCACGCACCGGAAAAACTGCTTCGATGAGGTCAAGGGATCCGGTTCTATTGAGGCTTCTTTCTAGTGAATATTACAGGCGAAACACGATTCACCTTATGTTGATGGAGTTTCATACAGAGAGGGAAAGAGCAGGGAAGGATCACTCAACGCCCACCTGCGTTTCAGGCCGCTCTCGACCTGGAACGAACAGGCAGACTTTACATTAGAAAGAAGAAAGAACGGGGCAAAATTCATCCAAGGTGTTTGCTTCTTTACACGGATCTGTTCACATGTTGGGCCTTTGCCATGGAGGGGGGACTCCACTCTGGCGGGTATTGCAAGATCCGAATTACAGGAGCGTCCTCGTAGGCTGCAAAGACGCCCCTTCCTCGCGAGGTCAGTCAAAGTGCATGGCCCGGGTCCGCGCCTTCCTCTTCCTGTCCGCGTTTGGCATCATCTTGCCCACTGGAGGGAAGGTAGGAGGCGCACCTGTAGCTGTGGGGTTCTATCAGGTTTCGTGCATCTCCGTGTTCCTGACCGAGTATAGAGTTTTGGCAGACACTAGTCACCGGTCTCTTCTCGGTAGCCTCAAGCCAGAGAGATAGACTGATCGAAGCAACACAACTTGCCCGTGTTTGCGCTGTCGAGGGATATGTATGCGTACTGCGCTTGCAGCCCACGGGAAGGGAGATTCCTATTGAGGAAGCCCCTAGCCTGTTGGCGACTACATCTGAGCCAAGTGCTCCATCGTGCCTAACCAGTCACATGCCGATCGGTGTGGTCGATGATGTGTAGTTCGTCAGGCGATCAATACGAAGTAAACGTAGACCATCATAAGGCGGAAGGAGCCACACCAAGGACGTCAAGTATGATCGGTTAACGCGGGAGAGGCTACATGACATGTGAAGTACTTCGTATACGTTCGAAGAAGCCAAACTCGGGGTCCGTCTGAAGTGTTCTAGTCGATTTAATCCTCCCGAATTAGCGCGTCGAGAAGCAATGCCAGCTGAAGAAGGAGGCGTCGACGGTCAGTCGTGGCGTTTTCGATGTGTCGAGGTAGCTAATTTGACCATAGGAAATGAAGACATGTCGCTTGTGGTGGATGGATACGGGAGCATGCGGATGACCTTCTGTCCGTCGAAATGAGTGTCAAGGCGACAATGAAAGTGGATCGGGCAGAGGGCGAAGGCTTGTGGATGCTCGAGGTGCGTTGCCGATGGGTTCGATGAGGCCACATCGGGTGTCAACGACGGGATTTGGGAATCGAGATGGACGAAAGGCAGCTAAGGGCAATGACGGCACCCCACGGGAACAGCGAGGTACGTGTCGAGAGGAGCTCCCCGAGGTTCCTGCAAAACACAATCAAGTTTGTTGTCAGCAAAGGAAGCACCGAGCCCAGGCTATCGGGGCTCGATGTCGAGTAGGGAGCATGGGAGAAGGGGAGAACCACCGCCATGCATGCAGAAGGGAGAGGGCACGAAGACGGAAATCACGATGGATTCGTTTGGTCAGTTGATGAAATCGCTGACTAGAGCTGGTTGAGGGGGCCAGTAGTGTGGCCGACAGCAGCAAAGGATTCGGGAACTCGAGGAGACAAAGAGCACGGTCAATTAGGGCATACTAGGGAGTATAAGAAGCCAACAGTGAAGGCTAATAGTGGACCGCGGAGACCGGTGTACGTAACCGCAAATTAGAGAACCGTAACGTCGGGGCCGAAATGTAAGACAAGGGTGAGGACAAGGACAAAGACAGCATTGAACAAAGAACAGGAGCAACTTACGCATCGAGGATGTCCAGATGATCACTCTCGAACAGGAAACGCCACAGATCATGCGTTGTAGAGAAACAGGACCCTTCTGAGTCTAGGAGTGAAAAGACGGCCGGGAATTATGATGTGGAAACAAACCTTTTCAGGTATTCCCAATCCAGTGCCCGTTGGGCCTGTGCAGGGTGGGAAACGGATATCGGATTGCTCGGCGAGAGTTGCGCCATTGGCTAGTGTCTTCCCATTCCGTGGAAGAAGAGAAACACAAACAGTGGACGAAGAATCCTCCTGTCCCAGCCCTCTGGTTAATAATCGCCTCACCGGTCTCCTACCGCCCCCTTCCTAGGATCCATCAGGAGACGGTCAGCCTCTGGAAAGACTCTTTCATTCCTATTGAAAAAGGATACTTTATCCCCCAAGGATATTGTTCAGGACTAACCTGACGCCGCTGGATAGGCGGGTCTCCTCTCGGGTCTAGTGCTTGCCTGAGCATCATGCCCCAAACACGCGCGAAAGGAGCAGACCGTCTAAGTCGATGACACCCTCTGTGTCCACCCCAATTTCCACCCCGTCCACCGCGTGCGCCTAGCCACTAACAGCAGCGATGATCCTCTATGGCATCCGGACGGACACGTACTTCTAGCCGCACCAACCAGGACACCGACCTTGCAGCTAAAGATACTCAAGGCCGATGAGAAGTTTCGCCAACCTTGGACCGTCGTGCCCAGAATGACGGTACAGTGACAGGTGTCACCGACGTGGATCTGATCCCGACGCCGGTGAGAAGGGCTTGTGACCTTGTCACTCATGGGCCAGCCTCGTTCAACCCCCAACAGTACGCATTCCCAGGTCGGCAAAGCCGAAGACTTCTGTACATTTGACAATGGAAACGGAGTCAAATGCCTGTGAATTCGGTGTAAAAATGATCGTCAGACAGCTCTGTGTGGCCAGTTTTGCGTAGCAACACCGTTGAATTAATCCGCAGCAAGGTTCCACACCGGTCAGCCCTCTCGCATGGGAGACGTTGTTTTTTCTCGCCCCATTTTGTCTGCAACACCTCAGTCTCCCGTCGGTATTGTCTGTGCCGAATATTGAAATATAGTGAGATTTAGAAATCTGAATTACTTGGGGGCTGTTTTCTCAATTGATTGAATATATGAAATAAAGAAGGGGAAAAAAATAGAAAGAGAGAGAGAGAGAGAGAGAGAGAGAAACCCTGGATCGAGCTCCCTTGTAGCTCTGTCTTTCAGAGGCGAGTTTTGACCATCGATCTGGTCTGGCTGAGTCGATCGCCAAGAAAGGCAGTGGACGGCTGCATCGAGCCAACGGCGCCAGCGGGTCGGTCCCTTTTGGATTTGATCCATTTTTCTTCTCAGCGCAGAGTACGAGGTACGAAGTACACTACACATCGAATAAAATCAGAACCTCACCAATATTTTCTTGGGTAAATGTGACGTGACGTCGAAATTGGCTTCAGACCCCGCCTACTGCTCTTCTTAGTTATGTCCTTGATTTTGTCCCCTCTCTCTCTCTCTCCCACCCGCTTCCTTGTTCTTCCCAACCTGGCCTGGCCTGTATCCCCAACAACTCGGCTGGCGCACTGTCAGCTAAGATATGGCTAGGCTGTAAGATTATACCGCTGAGCTAAAACGCGCAAAAAACGAGTAACATGCCACTCTGGCAATTTAAGGCTACTTAGGGTATATATCTTCTTACATAGGCCTAGCTAGGCCCTCTCAATGGGGATCGCCCGCGGACTAAGCCGGCCCTGTTCGGTAGGCAAGATGTGGTTCGACCATGTTCGCCGACGAGTCTCCGCTACACACTGAGTGGTCAAGCCGTCTCGGTGATATAAATCCACATATCTTTCGGCTTGCTTTTGACTCGTCCCCGAACAGGTTGACAGCAAGCATCTTGTGGCCTGCACGAAAGTCCCAATGCGACTCAGATGAACAAGACTTCTTCTGGTATGGCTTCACCGCCCCATCACTCCCTGGCGTTTCTACCACAAATGACGGGGGGCCAACGCGGCCACTTATAGGCAGGGGGTTCTGTGGTAAGTAAGCTACGGACCGGCCTGGCGAGCCTTGCCACTCTGGAAGAGAGGAGCCCGCCAATGGTGCCAAGGAAGGGAGGTCTGCAATCCCACGCTGTAGGAATCGTAGCAATGTCAGCCAGCGATGTCCCGGAAAGGAGGAACGTCCGTCAGTGGGGGTTGGCTCCATCGTATTCGCCCTGCAGGAGAGGAACCATCTTAGACCGCGGCTAGAAGCATGGGCAGTGGGACGACAGCCCGCACCGGCCGGTGAATCGAGCACTTCGTACATGAGACTGAAGAGGCCACAAGTAAATTCCTCGAGGCTACACTGTAATTGCCCACTATTGGTGAGAGTTTGAGTTAATGCCTCCTTCCCCCACATCCACAGACGACATGACAAGAATAGAGCTGCGGACGCAGGTCGTGCTTCCGAGTATGGATCAGGGCTTCACCCCTTGTTCCCGTGTGCCATCCCAGGCAGACCGTGTTTCGTTGTGTGCTGTGCGCTATTCGTCAGAGAGGATGGTTCACTTTGGACATGTCCACTTCCAAGGAGTATGGGGATTGCAGCAAATATCGATGTAGGTTGATGGCAAACTTGGAATGGAGGTGGGAATGATCGAGGATGGCTGCGGACAAGAAAAAAGGTGGATGTCGCTGGCTCAAGATGGAAACCACATGCTGTCTTATCCGACCTCTCAGAGTTCCCGAATTCAAACTGATGTGCCATCCAACTCCACTGGCATCGAGAAACACCAAGACCTGAACTTGACAAAAGGAAGCTTTTAGCGAGGGAATCCGAGCTCTCTTCATTTATTTTTCCATAAAATTTTTTTTTCTTGCGAATTTTCTTTCTTCCATTTTGCCCCCATTTTCGGTGGCAGTTCCCAGAAAAGATAGCTTTGTTATTGTTAAGGAGGTACTTTAGGGTCAGGTCCTCCCCCTTCCCCCGGTCTACGATCTCTCGGAAGCTGCAACTGGCGACCACGATGGAGCAAATTATCCCCACTCACCGGTTCCTGCATTGGTCTTGGCGTGTAAAAGAGACATCAATCATTCCAAAATGGATTTGGCTTGCCTTCCGCTTCTCCTTTTTGACCCTTGCACCCCTCCAATTAGTGTTATTTTTATTTTTATTTTCTTTCTCTCAATGTGTCAAGACGAAGATATCCCTCAATGGCCAGAGAATGTTGCCTGTTTTCAAATCATCCAAGGTGCATGCGCACGCCTCCTCGCTAGAGAGAAGCCCCACCACAAATTTGGTCACCAAGTGGCGATATCAATGATGCCAAATAGAAAGCGCCTCGCATCGAAATCATTGTTCAAGATGTGTCAATTTGATCCTTCGTTTATCTTCACCAATCACGATTGCATCTCGGATCTGCCCCCCGAAATACTCTCGGCTTGAGCCTGGTGTAAACTGACGATTCTATCATGTATCATGAGGGCGGAAAAGATGAGGCTCTCTGACACGTACATCGCGACGGTCTAGCCGGACAACTCAGAGAGAGGAAGTAAGAAACATCGAGAACATGGCACCTTGAATTTGATCCAAGGCGAAAAGGAAATATCGGAACAAATTCGTACAACACTCCGCTCATCAGCACCTGCCCTGCAAGCACAGTTTTCCGAAAGGGTCGGCGACATGGAGCTCAAGGATGGCAGGTGGTTCGGCTCTCGGGACACTTGCGTGAGCACAACTTCGGGACGAATTGGACACGGTGAATGCAGGCTGCAATGGCAAGTAGCGGGTCGCCAATAAGAGGTGTTTTTCCTGCTCACCGATTGCCCTTCGTTCTCGTTTGGAGCATGCTGGCGTAATTGCCTGGCCTGGGACTGACGCTAGCGCAATATCGACAGGCTTCCTGCCATGATAAACTAGTTCCGATTTGATGGGCCCCGATTGCACACTTTGTTGAACCATCAATCTCATAGGAATTGGTATGAAGAGGGGTGGGGTCAGAGAGCTTGGGATAATGCGACCTGAATGTTGTGTCTCATCCGTCCTCATGGATGCAACTTAGGTGGATAGCCACGGGCAATTTTGGCCTGGCAGGCCAGCCAGCCGAGTGAAAGGAGTGCTTGAACTTTGCCTGGCTTACTGTGGGAATCTCTCGGTGGGCTGCGAAGGGCCTCATCTCTTCACAGATCATTTGATATCAATTCCAATTCCCACAAGAAGAAGAAAAATTGCAACACGACATTGTCGGGAGCAAGCGTGTGGTTCGGGTTCGGATCCTGCCATTGTCATTGCCATTGCCATTGCCCTGGCCGGTCCCGTAGACCCAGTCCCATAGCCGACGGTGTGTTCCGCTACTACTTCGTACATTGGATACATCCGGACTGTGTCAATGGACGAGAAGACCGGGCAACGATGCTCGATGCCTGCGGACCTTTTATTATGATCTTGGTAACCTTAACTTTGTTTGAAAGTAGTCATCTGCGGGGCGGAGCTGCTGCCATGGCTGTTCTGGAGTGGAGCTGCCTCTGCCGAGAATGTGGCCAGACGTCGTGACTGCAGATTGTACGCGATACGCGGTGGGCGGTGGGGCTGGCTACATTTGAAATCCAAACACAGAACGAGCTTTCCAGCCACTCTCGTGTCTTCGATTAGCTAGCTACCTGGCGCAGGCAGATTCAAACGAATGCCAACGACATGTGTCAACTATCCGTTTCAAGACAATGCGAGCTCCCTTTCAAATTCTGGCCATGGGCTGTATGGACGCAAATAACAATATCGTAATTATTGCTAGTCGAACCGTAGCACAGCGTCTGGAGGGTTTGCATTGTCTTGGGAAGGGAAGGGGGCCCTACACAGGTCAGGCTATAAGGTTGGGGGAGAAATTGATGGGAGCGCAAGGAAAATTGACATTCTTGCTAGTTTATTTCTTCTTTTGTTGATCCGCAGCAGCGGCGTCATGTTGCCTTGATCATTCTTGGTCTAGCGAGGATGGAGATGCACGGCAAAGCACAGCATAGCGCAGGATCTTGTCTGCGGATCGTCATCTTGGGCTGCCTGGTGCCAGGGTCGATATCAGAAGAGCAGTAAATAGCTCCGGAGTGCAGGACCAAAGACGAACGTCCTCGGATCTCTTTTTTTCCCATCACGCGACGAGAAAAAAGCGGGCGAATCGCCGAGCTGGGGATGCACGAGGTATAAGCCAAGGCGGGCGGTGGTGGTGGGGGAAACATGAGCGGTGACATCGCAATAGGTTTTCCTGGCACCCGCTCTTCCAAGCAATCCATGTCCTTAATAGACAATCTATACGTTGTCAGTTATTGCTGTCAGCCCATAGATGAACGGATGACAGGTGAGGTGATAATGAGGCTTCTCGGCCAAGCCCACTTTGGGGGTCATGCTGTTACACGAGGAGCAAGCGAAAAACTGGGCTCTATCTCCAGTTTCCATGGGTCGCGACCATCCATTCCGGGCGGGTACGAAGTATGAAGGAGGTCGTAAGATTGAAAGTCTCCTGTCTGCGAGCAAGGAGAAGTGATGCGGCTCTTCCAATTTCGACTGCTAGACGTCGGGGACGAAGGACGAAGAGATCCCGGTATTGCGGGAAGAAGGTGCAGGATTCGACGATGGCAGCCACCTTGCAACCCTCTACCCCAGCTGCCCTGTTTTTGCTGTTGCCTGTCTGTCGGAAAGCGCATAGTGGTGTTCTAGGATAAGGGCGTATGTTGAGACCTGATTGATACCTTTGAGGTGAGCACGGCCTCTTGTCGAAAGGCAAGGAGGGATTGATCAATGACGATCAGAGGACAAAGCTCTTTCCACGCAAAGGAATTTATGACAAGCTTAATGATCCGAAACGGAAAGTGGGTGACTGGGAGAGGAAGGAGGAGGGAAGGAACAAAGATGCAAGATGCCTTTCAGAGGTTCCAAATCTGGGATCAAGGTTCATCAGGCCCGAAAGGGGACATCCACACTTGAGCCCAGTGTTGTCCTCTTCCTGCAAGAACAGGGTGGGAGTTATGCAGACCCTTGTATGTTCAACTGGCTCTGAGGTAAGAACGTGCTGGTACGAGAGGACATTACGAAGTACTTCATATGGGGGGGCGGGCATTTGTTTTTGGAGGGTTGGGGGATTTGTCGAGGGTCCGACATTTGAAGTTCTTGCAGCTCTCCTTTGGTTGGTAAAGGTTGGGGAATTCGATACCTCGTAGTGCTGTCATTTGATCTTGACCAACATGACGAAGTCGTCGTCAATACAACATTAACGTAGCCACAAACAAACAAGTATTGGTGTCAGGACGCCATGAAGGTACTTCACACCTATGAAGGAGCGGATCTCAAATATAGCACAAGAACTAATTCAAGTCAATGGTCCGAGGCTTCTAGTCTCGTCCTATGATAATAACATCAGATAATAGTAATAACGTGAGGTGCAATGTATTGACTCCCCTATCATCCAGCATTAGTTATATATAGGGTTAACTGGATCGTCGGGTAGGATTTGATGCTATTCTATAATTTATAGGGCTATGGAATCCTTCCATCTACTTCGTACTTCGTACACTGCTTCGTTACTCCATAGTTATGAAGTACGAAGTACTTCGTCATGTGCACGCTGCAATATCGCTGGGTTCGCATTGAGTGGATCCACGACCTTTCGGAATCAATTGATGAAGTACGAAGTACTTCGTAGATTACTTCTGGTAAAAGTGGATCCGCTGGTGCCGGAAACACGGAAATGTGTGCTAGAATTTTAGAAGGACCTGCCGAGGAGTGGCAAGGCGGACGGGAGATGCCGCTTATCACGGGTGGTAGTTCGGTTCCAGAACCAATGATTTCTTCTGGCACATTCGTGACGGGCGGCCAAGACCGCCCGCTAGCTTCAAAGCCCAGGTCCTTTCTGTTTTTGTTCCGCATGGTAATTTGAAATGGGGTTTGAAATCCAGGACTGGTCCTTGACTAGGCCAAATTTAGATAGTTTGGCTTGGACTCTCCGCCAGCGCTCTGCTGATAGGTTCCCTGATAGAACCGATACAAACTACAAAGTAAGCTTGTCTTAACCAACTCCAAGTCTGGAAATTCATTCAAAGGATCAGTCTGGGCTGATTTCGAGTACATTGTATTATGAAGTATGTCGGGACATATCTGCAACGTAAACGGCGTGCTTCGATCTCGGCAGTTTGTTCTATGACGCAAACAGAGCATGCGTACGAAGTGAACCGCATACATCAAGTATGTACGAAGGCAGCCCTCCTCGCAAAGCACAGGCGGATTGGTCCTAGAAGGCGAGACAATGATGCTGCGTTGTCTGACCACTCCCTCGACAAATACTACCTGTCATTAATTGGCCCCAGCCAACCACGGCTTGCGAGTGCGGCGAGGGGGCGCCAGGAGGAGGTTAGTACCTCGATGCGGACTTGGGAAGAGGGCTAGTAATATGCAGAAGGCATTCTATCGACCTCCACAGGATCGATCCCAAAATGCTTCGTGCTTGCTTGGTGCAACGGAGGATTGCACCAGACCACTTCCCAGTTTCGCCCACGCTTTGAAAGCAATTGCACGTGTGTTAGGCATTTGTCCTCCATGATGTACTTCGTATACTACAACATACTTCGTACATATCAATTCATTACTTCATTTTGTAATACTCGCGCGTCCTCGCTGTTGAGACGTCCACTCAAACTCTCACTGCTTCCAAGTATCGTAGTTCGTAGATTACTTCGTAAGATAACGGGTTCCGCGCTGTTTTATAGATGGGTCCCTTGTCCGACCCCTTGTCAAATACCCCAGCTATTACAACAATTGCTCGGCAGCGAATACTACCTGATAATTAATAGGTGGCAGACCTGGGCTCCTTTACAAATCAAAGATGAGACCAGAGACCAGAGAAGAAAACCCGCACTCCCACCCCTCCTCTCTTCCAGGGTCCCCTTCACCGGTGAAATACTTCAATGACTCCTGCCAGAAACCCGCCTGATGTCTGGTTTTCACCGAGTCCCCTTTTCTTCACTCCCGTTTTTCTTCTCTCAATTCTACCGCGCATCTCTCCATCGCCCCGTCTCCACGTCCACCCCCCGGTGGTCGTTTAACACAATAATCTTGACCTAACTTCTGGAAATCGACGCCCCCCCTCCATTTCCTTCGGCTTCTCCCTCCACCCCCGCACGCTCTGCCCTCACTCTCAGCCTTGAACACGTGCCGAGCACCACCTCCGCAGAGTACCACACCCACGAGAAGAGTTTCGTGTGGATTCCAATGCTCCGAAGTACGAAGTAGGAGCAAGCCACCAATAGTCAAGAGCTGGTCACATCAATCTTGCACTCTCCGCACAACACTGTAGGTATTGGGGTAATATGCTACTTCGTACAGTATCTCTTGCCCCCACCGCGCCTCCATCCCAGATACGTCGTGCAGGGAATCGAGAATCGTGCTCGCAGCTCATTTTGACACCCTTGCTTTTCCTTCCTGCATCTGCATTCGTTCAAGAGCGCCTCCAGCTAATATCCCGCCAACTAACCCGGCTCTCCTCCTACCACTAGTCGGCAAAAATTCGGAACATCATCACGACGAAAACGGGGAAGGTAAAGCGCGTTGAAAAGCAAAGAAGAAAAGGAAAAGAAGTAAAAAAAAAGGAATCCAATTGATGGAGGCTGTAGCCCCATTGATCAAACGAAGAAAACGAGTAGTAGAAAAAGGGGAGAGAAGGATCGTCCCTGAGACAAGAAACAGCCATCCGTCCAGCCCGCCAGCGAGCTAGCGAGCTAGCCGAGCAAACAATCCCACCAGCCCGGAGAACCATCAAGCTTGGAACGAGGACCAAAAATTCAAGACCAGACAACACAAATTACTCGGCATTCCCCCCCCGCCGCCTGTATCATTGATGCTCTCTTCACTCACAGTTTCACGCACACCCCTCGAGGCATAATTAAAAAGTAACCTCGTCGACCAGCACCACGTGGCCCAGATTGCATCAAATCGATCCCAGCGCCTCGGTGGACCTGCACCCAATTGCACAGGTACAGTTGCAGCTTAACCACCCATTTGTACTGAACTGAATCAACTCCCCTGACGGGATGGCCCTGACGGATACATCCCACGCGGTCTTTGACTCTTGGACTCGGTCTCACTCAGACGGGACCTTCCCGCCCATCTCCATCGCCTCGCCAATCCTCACGCCTTGTACCACTTCTTTTCAGCCCCAGGCACACATTCTGGTCCCGCTTGTCTCTCCTCTCCCTCCCTTGTCCCATACCGACGTCACTCGGCGGCTTCCACTCGTGTTCTTTGGACTTCTTCGCCCATCTCCCGAGTCCTGCTTGTTGCCAAGTCTCAATCAGGTCTCCCTAGCCCCCCCTTCCCCCACCACTACTACTCCTCCTCCCTCATCACCGGCGCGTAACCCATCACGTCGTGTGTACTACAGCTCGGCGTAGACTCCCAAACCGAGCCACGGCCAGGTGGCCTTCCATATTCTCCAACTTAGCGCCGAACGAGGCAAGTTAGCCAGGATGGACTGAGCGGACATGGACCGGCTCCTTTGCCTGCCGAACGCTGCGCGTCTTGACTTTGGCTCTCATCAAATTTGAAATCCACTCAGTCCACTGGTGCACTCCTGGCATCGGGGTGCAACAGAACGACCTTGTTCTTTGTCATCTCCTCGGCTCAACTAAAATCGCACTGCCCCGTACTTTCCAATACTTCCAATACTACTACTACCCCTTTCTTATTGGGAACCATCGTTCGTCTGCCAATATTGTTTCCAAACTACACGAAGGCTCGACTCACTTCGTGATTCACGTCGTTACTTCCTTCCACCCCATTCCCCACGCATTGCTGCCCGGTTCTCCACATTTATTTTCTCATTTCCCTTGACTCCTTCCATTCACCTGGCTCCGCCCCCCCTTGCCCCTCCCCGCATAACGAGAGGCTACCCTATACCCTTTCCAACAAGGGCACGTCACTTGGGGTTCCCGGTGAGGCACACACTTCACCGACCCGACCACAGGCATACGGCCCGGTTGTGCGCCGCGGTGCTCTCACTCCGGCCTTGCAGTGTGGCTCCGACTAGCGCCCATGGTTGTTCAATTGCTTGTTTCTCCTTTCTCCTGTACCCTGTACCACACTACGCCACCAGTGGTACCTCGCTAACGCGTACTTGGACATCCTGACCTCGCTCGTGTGTCTTTGGCTTTGTCCAACACACCCTCTCTCCACTTCCACTATGGTAAGAAGAACCTTTTTCCTTGCTGTCCCCGGAGCCGGCAGAGTACATCGAATATATCATCAATCTCTTTTCCTCGCAGCAAATTTTCTTTCCTACTTCTGCTCCAAGTCCGTCTTTTCACTGCAATTTCTCGTTTTGCCACTCTCGGCCTCACCCTCTTTCTTACCATTCTTGGTCTCACTTTCCTTCCTATGTCTTCTTTGTCGTTGCCTATAATAACTATCTTCTTGTCTTCTCATCATCCCCCTCGTTATCTATTGACTACCTCTTCATCCCATCCCCTCGACATCTCGCCCTCTGATTGTCAACCGCCTTTCCCACCTCTCTTTTTTCCCCAGGGCATGACTGCTCTTCCAGAACCAGCAAGTAAACATTGCAATTGACACCTCGGCTAGGATCTATACACTCGGAAGAGGCCAAGGCCTCTCGACCATGATCCTGAATCATCCGAATCCCTCGTCCATACGTCACCCTCTCCTGTGGGCTACACTGCTGTCGGGATTCAATTTACAAATCTACTCCCAGAACAGCAAATAAGTCTGGAGCAAGCTGCGTCGATCTACGGACTCTCCGGTATCCAGCTCCACTACATTGTGTGGAATAGCCTTGCAAACCCAACCAGCTTCGAGCTCAACTCTCCCCCATCAAAACGGCAAAGAATAGGCTATTCCTTCGTACCACCGCATCTAATGCATGGCCTCGATAGCGACGATCACGAAAGGATGTCCCAAATAAGACCCTCTTCCCAGGGGCTGGAGCCAATGGGATCTAATACAGGCCTGGCTGGTTATTCACTCGGCGTGGATGGCTCCCGTATAGCAAATGGTTTGGCAAGCTTGAGACATGCCTATCAGAACTGCCTTGCACGGTGTAATAATGGTCAAGATGGTCTGTCTCCTCCCTCTCCACGACCCGACCTCTTTTCTTTTCCTTGCTTTTCCGCCACGACTGTTGTGTATCTCCATGATGAGACTAATATCCAGACGTACGGGCAGGCTACTACCCCATTCCGGCGACCCCTTCATACGACTATGAGCCTAACCGTCCATATATGGTCGAGAAGCCCCCCTCTCTAGAAGTTGTCCCGTCTGGGGATTATGTAGCGCCTACGCTCAAGCCTCCCAGTCCACCATCCTTCGTAGGAGATAGTACGCCTTCAACTCACTGTCTTCCTAGTTATCCTGCATTTCAACCTGAGTCTCAGCCCGATATGGGTCAGCCCGCCAACCGGGAGCTGCTACATTATAACTCTCAGCCTGCAATTAGCGACTTCTATATTAATGAACCTCAGGTCTCCCCTCACCTAGCCGTGAGTGCAAATATGCCGAGATCACAGCCGGCAATGGGGGAGCACGTGATAAGTGCGAGACGATGCTCACCTCAGTTCGGTGATGCGTTATTACCCCATCACCATCCAGAAAATGGGCTGGATACCAATGCGCCGAGATATGGCAATATCCCTGGCTATGGTAGTCAGGGACATGTCGCGGGTTATCAGGACATGATACATGGTGGTCCAAGTTTCGATGTCATGCTCTCCAACCCTTTGAACCGTACGGCTGCGCGGCGAGGTCCATTCAAGAATATCGAGGATCGCGAAAAGACTGCCCATACAAGAAAAATCGGGTCCTGTGTGAGGTGCAGGATGCAGCGCATTAGGGTATGACCTCGCCCCATGGACAACTGATGGGCCTGAACCTTGTATTATTTGCGGACTAACCTGATCTGCTACTTCGTAGTGTCAGATAAACCCAACCGACCCGAATGGTCCATGCTTCACGTGCCAAAAGGTCTCGGCGAATACTCGAGTGCGACGATTACCATGTCTCCGTTACAAGATCACGGAGGTAAGACTTTTCAAGCCCGGTCAAGTCCGCGGTTTTGAATGGACTAAGCGATGGAGAGACAATATCGTTGACAACATCTCCAACTGGGCATCGGACGAAATCAAAATCATCCACGTATCCGAGGGCTACACGCGACGGCCTGTCGAGCTCCGGGTGCGCGAGTTTACCCCCCAAGAGGGAGATAAGCTCGAACGATCCTGGGCTGTGAATGGTGTCAGGAAGTCTGTTTCAATTCCGCCTTACGCCATCGTTGATCTGGAAGCCGCTCGCAAGGCCTATTCGGAACACATCAACCGCGGCATTGGCGAATGTCTTGAGGCTATTGTAAAATCACGCCGCAGTCTCTTGTGGAAGACGTATAACCTAGCTTGGCAGATGGCTCAAGATGAGAAGATATCCAAGGACGAACGAGAACTGCTTCAATTGACCCTCAGGCTATGGGTGTCAGTTCGCCTGACGACCAAGTCAACAATTATCGTTGGCAAGGAGACGCTGGGCATGCCATCCGATATCATGGACGAGTCCAGCCCCATTCATGGTTGCATCCCGCTTCCTCCGGTCATGGGCGCGCAACTTGATCTCATCCTCATACACCAAATCCAGGCATCTTTGCGTCGTGACCTTCTGGACAAACTTCAGAGGATGATTCAAACAAATAAGCAGAAAACATGGCTTACATCCTATCTTGTAACATTCATCCTCCTCCACAACGTCGCTCTAATAACCAACCACGATGCGAGTTACGCTCGAAAACATGGAATCCAGGTGAGTGGGCTTCGATTATGAGGGAATCTCGGTCCTTTTTTCACCTTTCCTTTTTTTTTTTTGGTTTCTCTCTCTTCTTATGCTTTCTCAATCTCTTGCATCCACTTTCTTCAACCACCCCCTCACCCAGTGAAACTTTACTAACAGAGACTTATTCTTATGTGGCAGAAACGGTTCGCAAGGGAAGACAAAGTGAGGGAATATCATCTGGGTGAGTTGGCCAATTGTGTGTATCCGCGGGCGCCAGCAGATCATTTACTCTGTCTTGACGCCATCGGATGCAGGCAAGCCATACAACTGCAGTCGGGTAGAGAAATTAGACTGACGGAAGCGTCCGCACAGGAGCGAATATTCTCCTGGCATACTTCCACTACTGCAACAAGGGCATCTACCCTTTCGCGAATGAATGCAAAGACCAAGATTTGAGAAACTTAGCCGAACTAGACGACGACAAGCTCAATTTTGTGAAAGAGACCAGGTCGTACGTCCTTGAGCACAGTAAGTAGCAACGAAATTGGGCACGACCGGTCACATCAACGCCCCTACCCCACTCCCATCACTGCTCTTGGGCATTCACATTGGTTGCTGAAACCCGAGGGTTTGGAACAACAAAACGCAGCTAACACGATGGTTTGTCCCATGCAGAGGGCCAGTGGGAAAGACTCCACAGAGAAGGTCGGTTCGAAGACGATCACTTCTTTGTGAGCCAGCTTTTCGTGGAGAATTGGGAGCCCCGCACAACTGTGTAATTGCGCGGCATCGTAGTGCACTTGGGAAGAGTAGTGCAGAAGCCGGCGCAGAGAGAAGCTGCAGGCAAATGCACGGGAACGAAAAAGGACAGAAAATCATGTCTGACTGCGATATGACTCGAGGGCCAGTGGCTCGTGGCTTGCATTTAATCAACAATGGCGGCTTTAAAGGGAAGATTGTCATTGGATGTGCCGAGTCTGGGTGTGTCATTGGGCCGAAGGGGGGAGAGGGCCTGAGGTCCCCGCGACACCGGCCCACGTCCGGCCTTCGGGCCTTTCAATTGTTATCGTGGTCGGCCCGCCCCCTTCTTGGTCCGTTGTGGCCTCCCTTGCTGAGATAATCTAGGATGTAGGAGCGATGGATATCGATCCCTACCCGGCGTGACAATGGAGGGCATTCGCGGCGCTATTTCCACCCATGCCACTCCAATCTCCACGCTGCAACATCGGTGTATTCGGGAAGCAGCTTGGGTAATGGTTGCTGGCAGCGGCTTCTTGGTGAGATTGGGCAGATGAAGTGACACGAAAAAAGGCAGTTAGTTACATGGATCAATTGATCAATTGGATGTGATGTTACTACGTGCATCAGCTTTGCAGGAATCTGCACGCAATGCTTCGGTACCTCAATATCAACATGAAAGTTATGAAAGCCGAGTACATACGTGTCGGCCCTTCCGTCTCTCTTCTGTCTCTTCTCTCTCTTCTCTCTCCTCTCTCTCCTCTCTCTCATCTCTCTTGTCTCTCTCTTCTGTATGGCCATTTATATTGCCACGACCGCAGCTGCGATCGGAGTACAATAGGTCTGGTCTAGTGCTCAAATGTGGTGTGTTCCCATAGCGTTCTCCTACTTCTCGTACTCGGTCGTATCGGGGATGTGCATGCGAGGTGCGCAGAGCTGCCGGCGGTGGTTATCCATTCGTGGGCCACGTTTGAAGATTTGACATGATGCCGAAAAGCGAAATGAAACTGCCTGCTCTAGACGCGAGTTGGCTTCCTTCACCGACATTGGACCCCGGGACAGCCTACCTCTCAGACGACTTTCTAGCCCAGCCTTTCATTTACTTCGACGCGACCTATTTTGCTTTTATGTTTATTATTACTTCGTACTTCCCCTGCCTTTCTCTCTTATGACCGGTTAACGGCATACGAAGAAGCATCCCTACTTCTTATGGAGGGGAGATATGGAAGCCGACAGTCCCTTCAGCAATAGCAGGTTGCTAGTAGATAGTGTGAACACTACCTGGCCCTACGGCGCAAATCTGAGATGTTGTTGTCCAGGGGGGTCA
>JUDQ01000031.1:136416-164469 GCA_000812075.1 Scedosporium aurantiacum
GTGAATCCTTGACAATCTAGACGCCGTAATAACGAAGCAAGAAGCCCAAAAGAGAAATCGAGCAGATGGGGGCGGATAAGAAGAGAGTGGAATTCCCAGGTAGGTACAAAGAGGAACCTGAAGTCTTTTTCTTTCTATCTCTTTTTTTTATTTTTTTTCTCTTGTTTTTCCTCTTTTTTCCCCCCCTTCTGTTTTGTGTGTCATATCCTAGAGGCCTTGTCTATAAGGTCACCTCACCGTGCCGGAGGTTGATACCCATAGCCGATTTCGCCTTACACTACATCACGGTACACAGCGCCATCCGAGGGACGTAGCCGAAGGTCAACGGCTAGAAAAAAAGGAAAGAGAGGGACATTCATTGAAGAAAGACGGGGGGAAAAAAAAAAAGGAAAGGAAAGGAGAAGAAGAAAAAAGTTAAGATGAACAAGTACTCAAGTACTTCGTACATGGATCAAAAGTATAATATCGTAGAAACATTGAAGAGGGGAAGGAAAGGACTGGAGAGCCTAGCAAGTCACGATCTCTAGCAAGACTGCAGAAGGGAAAGGAGACCAACACCAAGTGGGTTAATGTGTCATGCCGGCGTACGCGCCGGATGCCTCTTCCTCGAGTCCCCTTCGCGGGACGTATCCAGTCGATCCTGCTTGACTCTTGACAGGAGAGTTGGGCTGGGGAGGGCCGAAAAAGAGAGAACACCAACCAAGCAATACTACAACTGAACAATAAGTGACCCAGTGATGTGGGCCCAAATACTTATACGTGATGGCATCGGAGTAGGCGACCAGGAGGAACGGATTGAATGGTCCGTCTCCTCATTTCGTCACTTCTCATCACTGACCAACTCCATCCGAGCGGCACCACAACTTGCCTTACTTGGACAGCAGTTTGCCTGCGCCTAATATAACGGTGAAGAGTGTGAATGAGCTGATCGATTTTCAAACTGATACCACCCCCAGGACAGGTCAAGCGCATGAGGGCTCCAGTCTCCCAACATTCTTCACGCCCTTGCCGCCCTGCCACACCTCGACTTTTTGCTTCGTGCTTCGTGCTTCGTACATAGCATATTCCAACTCGCAAACTTGCCATTCCAAGATTCCAGGGGCATTTCTTTGCCGCCTACCACCCCACCCTCTTCCGTCGATTTCTCTCTCTCGTCGCCACCGGAACACAACATTGATCAAATGTGGGCCAGGCCATTTCTTCACGCGCCGTGGCTGTAGCCGTAGCCGTAGCTGTAGCTGCAGGTATATGCCTAGGGGTATATGCCTAGGGTGGGCATCATCCCCGTTGCAGTTGCAGTCCACGAGTCCACCTCCACCTCCCTCAGCTTGCAAAAGTCTCGGTGCTTCTTCTTGTATGCACAGGACGGTACGCTAGCGCATGTACAAAGTCTTGTCTTGGTGCAATTCCGAAGGCAGGTCAGCTCCCCGACTTGGGCTATTCCCAATTTAAGCTTCTGATCCTCGGCAAGCCACTCTGGCTCTCGTCCCGTACGTCCAGGGCAACTGAAGCGAGACACGCCGAACGTTGTCGAACCGATTTTTCGAGGACTACACTAGTGTAATTTTAGTACTTTGTAAAAACTACACTGCACTATTACAAAGTATTGGAGAGAGGGAGGGATCCGTGACCAGGGTCTCATTCCCCGGTCTGGGCATTACACTAATAATAAAAACCATGTCGAGATTTCCCAGGGGCACTGACCTCAATCTGGCCCTTGTGAGCAAGGATGTGAGCCGATCAAAGTTAATACTAACCTGAACCTACCTCTCTCGCATAACTCTGGTCCTCCTTCGAACTGGTACACTATAGGCGTGTGGGATGGTGGGGACTGATGTTGGTGATAGCGAGGGTGAGGGGGAGGGTGATGGTGATCGGGACGAGTCTGGGAAGTATACCACACCACACTAGGCTTCACTGGGCTTCACTTGCTTCATTCGGCTTCAGGTGCTGCAAGCCGGAAGCCAAGGTCCCAAGCTCCGAAGAGTGGAGATGTAGTAGAGTCTGGTGGAGGTGTGGTGGAGTGGTGGAGCAAGGCTGTTTGTTACCCACGTCGATTGTTATTTGAAGTCAAGCGCAAAGCGCAAAGAGTACGAGATGGAAAATGCACAAATTACTTCATAGAATTGATCATGATCAATATCACACCAAACTTCCAAGTCAACCTCAGCATTGAACAGGGTGATACTTCATATTTGACGTCAGTAGTAGTACTGACGTCCCGTCGTACTGGCTTCCTGACGTCTAGCCGTCCTGCCGTGCCATACGAAGCTAGGCAACGTCGTGTAGTACACTACTTGCCGTGCTGTGCGACCCTATGGATACGTCCACTCTTGAGGTTTGGTTTGGCCTGGCTGGGTTGATCAACGATCAATGATGGATCAATGAATCGATGGATCGCCTCGACCCATCACTGATATCCACCGCAGGCAGGCGGCAGGCCCTTGCAGGCGGTAATACAACTACTTCGTACAGGAGAGGAGCACTGGGACCTTGGGTGGATAGATCAATGATGAATCAATCCTTGGGCATCCATCAATCAACCACATCAATGTATACCAAGTAGGTACACTTTGTATGGGTGATTGAATCATTGATGACTGTATCCGTCTCAGTCACATTATTTTGTGCATATACATAACAACATTGCACAATATTTCGAAACTCACAACACTGAAATGGGAGCTTGACGACCAAAAACCCAGCCATTGACCTATTGGCGAGGAAGGTGTAGACGAGAGCCCTCGTTCATCTCGCATCTTACCAAGTCATATCAAGGTTCCGGCAGTCTCCGTGTTAGAAAGCCCCTGGCTAGATCACTTACACCTGGTCTGCTCTGCTCTAGTCTCTTGATTTACACTACAAGTGTGCTCCGAGGTACGAAATACTTTCCAGGTGTGTTATAACCCATGTCTAGCGAAACCTCAATGCATCATTTCGAGCCCAGCTCAAGCCACTCGTATCCATCAAACAAACGTGGGATACGGCACCTCTCGATGGCTTGGAGCTGCCCCATCCCTCTACAAGTACGAAGTACTCCGAATGACATCAATACCAACATACACACGACGGTCGGTCGTGCGGCAGTGGCTCAGGAGTTTCCATTTCTTTCGTTTGCGACATTGGATGCCAACATAAAGTACACGAACGAAGTACTTCGTAGCGAGAAATCATTGACGCGAGACAGCACGGGTCGCGACTGCTCTCAACATTGAAGCTAGCATAGGGCAGCCCACGCCTTCCACTGCCAAACTTTCTACTGTCGAGCGCACCTTCCATCAATATGCCAATAACTTCGTTGACGCCGCTCGTCCATCACGAGTCACTTTGACAGTATATGGTTTCTAGTGCACGGTAGGCACGACACAGCACTGCAGGGAATGATGTTGCTGGTGATACTTCCTTGTTTGAAATTGAAAAGTAACTTGAATCTATTGATGCTTCCGATTCCCCTACATTCCTTCATCGAGAAGAGTTCACTCTCTCCTCCCAGTCTCACCTCTCGCCTCTCGCCTCTCACCTCCACCTCATCATTGTCAATAAACTGCTCCATAATTAGCAAACCAGTCACTTATACCAAGACACATCGATCTACATGAACACCACAGCACTTGAGGCAATCAGTCACCCTATGCTAGCCGCAGCTCTGGTATTCATTTACGATCACATCAATTGATCCCTTCTGGGGATTGGTCTTGCTAAGTCCTGGCAGTCCCAACACCCTGCAAGCCCACTTCCTTATCTGGCATATGTAATTCCCATACAAAGCTCCACCACACTCTACGCCTTTCCAAATAATCTCTTTTCTCCTACTCCCGACCTCTCTCGGTGCTGCTTTAAACCTTGGCCTTACTTCTACTCCTGCTATTGCATATTCCGGCGCCGCCCCCCAGTCTTTTTTGCCTGCAACCGGCGCCGTTTGCTTTTTTTTTTCTTCCTGTCGCCGCTTGTCGTGTGCTACCCCCTCCTTTCATTTGTGTCTTAGTCTGTATTCCCATGGAGTACGTGTTGACACCTGGGGCATGGAAGAGCAAACGCTCTGTGGAAGAAGGTCATGCATCAAATTTGATGTCCAAATTCCTCATTCTCCCATAACCCCTTTCCTTCTTTGTATGTTCTCCCTGCTTCTGCCTCCTTTGTTTACCAACGGCCGACGCTGACGCCAGGTCCTTTCTCTTGGCCTCGCTGCTCACGCAACCCACAAACCGCGACCCGCGATGCACCCTGCCTCGTCCTAGACTGAATCCTCTTGTCACTCTTTATCCCCGCCCGGGAAGCCAATGAGATGAAGCCCGTCCGATGGATCCGGGCGTCACCCGTCGTGTCCACACCCGAGGCGTTGACGCAGCCCAGCCCGAAATTAGACTGGGCCAGGCCAACCTCTTGGACGTAGCGCCCATGCTCCAGAGCAAACCACCTTCCACCCTCAACATGGATGTGTGTGGTTTTTCTTCAAGGGAGAGAAAGAAGGAAAAAAAGAAAAGAAAAATTAAATATTGCCGCTTCACCGGTGACGAATTACATTTGCCCTACCTCACCGTCTCGATGGATAGCATTCCACAATGCCCCGAGAGCTACCAATACTTGCCCCCCCCTCCCCTGGATCAAGTTCACGGCCCGCAGCACCTCTTGCGCCTTCCGATATTCTCTGGAGCGTGCTATCGTCACCCTGACTTTCTGTTTCAGAGCCGCAATCTCGAGCTTGCCTTATTTTGCACCGGGTTTAGCTACGTCAAACGACGACAGCCCTCTTGTCCCCTCCCATTCTTTACCTTATTTCTATCGTGAACCCTGCTTCTTAGCTACAACATCGTGAGATGGAAACCTGATTCAGCTCATATCGCTTCTCCCTTACACCGTCCGATCTCCCCTGTCTCCTATTCCCGGAGGTCCTCAACATTTCATTCTCTTCCGACCTCCACCCTCAGCTCAATCTCGCCTCCGCCGCTCCGCTCCAAGTTCGGTGGATTCATTGTATCCCCCCATACCTCGAGCCGTGCAAGGCAGGCGTCTCTTAACACATCCTTCCAAGACGTGTGGTCTCTTCTCGTTCACACGGACACCACAGGTACCCGCAGCTATCAACCGCCCATATCATCCCAATTTGCTGGTTCCCTCGCTGATTGCACAATCCACTCCCATCACCTATGTAGCTACCCACGTTTGAAGGAAACCACGCCCTCGTGGGTGTAGAACCGTCGGCGCAATTCAACCATCTCTACATCCGCTCCATCTACTTGTATCACGTCACGAGCTTTTTCTGTTTCTTTTCTTTTCGTGTTTTCTTTTTTTCCCTTTTTGTTGGGAAACGCCAGCTCCATTCATTGATTTCAGTCTTCTATCTCTGAATTGCTTTGTGGTCCCCTTCCCGAGAAGGGACCGGAGCAACCGGGTCGGAAGGATATAAGTGCCTTCCACGCTTGCTCCCCTTCCTCCTCAACCTTCCTTCTGAGGACTACATATATATCTGCCAAGTCATGCGTGTCTTCCGTTCCGATATCCCAGGCCCTATATATTTTCTCATATCATTCTTCTCATCATCGCTGCCTTGACTGTCAGCTGCACGATCATCACCGTATCTGTGTTGTTAGCATTACGTGGTAAATCCCATCTCAACACGACAGCATACCCGTTAACGCCGTCAACTCCCCGAATAATCTTCTTGGCTCATATGAAGACCACGCACTTGCAACATCGTATACTTTCTCTCCCTACTGTACTTTGGTCGCTCTTTTCGCCCATCTCATTCTCTTTTTTCCGGCATCTCACCCGGGTCCAGCACTAGGGTGAGACGTGGTCTTAGAGTCCAGCTCATCTCAGCTGCCGAGATATTCTTACAACACCCGAAGTCCCAAAGTTATACAGGTAGGAAACAAGACCATCATTTTGTTCCATTCTACCACCACATCTTGCTGTGTTCACCTCAGATGGCAAGACTTGTATCCTGGCTAACTAGTTGGATTTAGAATAGGCGGGAAACAATCCTGATAATATGACTCCAAGCACTGTTGGCCCCGTTGTTGATCTGGGCAATATTTTGTTTAATACGCCTTCGTCTTCAGAGCCACCACGCGTACAACAGAATTCTGCCCTTCCGGTTGGTTTTCCGTCCAGCCTCAAAACCGACCTAGCATGGAGTGGGCAACAATTCAAAAATGACCAGGGTTACATTTTCCGGCTTAGTCCCCGCGACATCTCTGAGATAGAAGCTGCCCTTAGGCACTTCAAGAGTAAGTTCCTTTCTCAGTTTCTCAACTGCGGTATAGAGACAAGTGCTGTGCTGCCCTTATTGGTTTCGATGTAAGGCTGACATCTTACACCCTGCCCAAGCTTTGGAACTCGATGGAAACGACGTTTGCTCTGATAACTTCCCGTTGCCAGTCCTGGGTGGAAATCTTAGAGGATTGGCTTGTGACCTCTACGAAGGTCGCGGGTTCTGTGTTGTTCGGGGCTTGGATTTGAGCAAGTACTCGGTTGAAGACTACACGGTCATTTGGCTTGGAATTCAAAGCTACATTGCTCCTAAACAAGCTCGTCAGGACAAGAAAGGGAATATGCTAGGTGTGAACTCTCCGTGGTGACGCCAGTCGTCTCCCGCGACCTTCAACTCTTCCCTCCCTCGCTTCCCCGAACGTCTTTGGATTTGCGCGTGGAAAACCCTATGCAGGAAGAAAAGATTGAATGGCATTTTTCTAACTAAGCACTAACTATGTTTGCTACAGTTCACATCCATGCGGACAAATCATCCGAGATGAAGGCCGAGCACCATCGACACTCGACCAATGCCATTGTAAGCCGAGGTGTTTGTGTGCTGAGGTCTAGGAATCATTGACCACTAATGGCAGGGGTTATCGAATAGACATTCCACACTGAAGAGTCTGGCGATATTGTTGGCTGGCTGACGCGGAGTACTGCCGCTTCTGGTGGCAAGTGCATTATTGCCTCTGCCCACACCGTTTACAATGTTCTGGCTGCAGCACGTCCGGATCTAGTGCGAATTCTTGCTCGCTCGGATTGGCCCTTTGCATTGTAAGGCTATGACGTTAACTATTGGAATCCTATGCTATTGATATTTTGCCGAGGACTAACATTCTACTTGCGCATCTGCCAGCCCGCGATTTCAGTGCAGGCCCATCATATACTTCCACGAGTCAAGGCTGATTATGAATTTTGGTCGGACCCCACTGATCGGGAACTCGGTCCACATCCGGCCAGGCCACCTTCCTTCACTCTCAACCCACCAGAGGGAGGCTCTCGACGCGATAGAAGCCATCGCACAAGCAACTCAGATGGAGATTCAAACCCAAGCCGGAGATATGCATTACATCAACAACCTCGCCGTCCTCCATCGCCGGGATGCCTTCGTCAACGGCGATGAGCCAACCGCCAAGCGCCATCTTGTTCGTATGAGACTCCGCAACGGCTCTCTTGGGTGGTCTATTCCCAACGAGCTCAAGGAAGAGTGGGCCAGAGCCTTTGAAACGAAGGGCGACCGGATCTGGCATCTGGAGCCAATGCCCGAAGGCTTCTTCCCTCTCCGAATGTACACAAACTAAACCGCTAGCCACAGCAGGTAAATTGATTTCCATTCCCGAGCGGGCAAGCCCTGCCCTAGTCACGCCAATAAACCTCTCTCCACTTATCTTTCATGACGGCGTGTTAGTTCGGGCACTCGCAAGGAATACTGATATCACACCAGGCCGATCGGCTTTCCCTCGAACGATGCCTGGTTCTAATAGTACCATTATTACCTATCATGTGCACATTATTATTTATTGCTCGGAGTGGAATCAAAAGATGGGGAAAGGGGGTGAATGCGAGGGGAGAAAAAAGAAAAAAAAAAAGAAAAAAAAGCAAAGGAAGGGGGAGGGGGAAAGGGCAAGGGTAAAGGGGTGCTAGACAGGTTCCCGGCGTCACTGGTGATCATCATCATTTTTTTACTGAGGGTGTCGTGTTTGTTCTATCCCTGCGCCATACATACACATCAGGTCACACATGAAGCCCAATTTTCTGGCTAATAATATGTTCGCATTTTCTTCTGCATCGTTGTTTGTTACCTTGCTACTAGCGGGATCAAATGTATGTGTACATGCTTTTGGCTCCTGTTCTTCACTCCCACCTTCTTGTTTGTATACTAGTCCGATAGAGCTCCTCCTGCCTATACAGTACTTCGTAACTACTAATATGAAGAAGTTGGATTTCAGCTGTACATGGATCCACATGAATATCAGATGGTCTTAGGGTGCTGCGGAGGGATAAACACTTTGGCAGACTTTACTTCTTTTGCCTCTTTTGCCAAGGCTCGATATCAATGACTAGCCTATCGGCTCGCTATGACCCTGAAACTCCGCACACCAAACTCGTGTCGAGAGAAGGTAGATTACACTACACTGGAAAGTAACTGTGCTGAAGTTGGGAAGATGGAATGAGAGCAGTGTGACAAGCCCAGAAATGAGTTGTCGTCACAATTTTGCTCCAAAGCTACAGGGATGAGGAGCTGGATCGACTGGGATTGGATGAGGGGACGTGGACCCTGGAGAGGAAGCAGGAAGCTGGGACCATCAGATTCTGCTATTTCTAGACTGTCCAACCCCGTTTCGGTTTGGCATGGATAAAAGAGTAACAGAACCTGGTCCGGGAGGGTCTTCCAGTGTTCCGGGGTGCGCGAATTTTAAACCCATGCCCTTTTACCCATGTTGAGACACAGCATCTGAGCTAAACTAGATTGACTCGACTAATCCCTAGAAGTAGGGGACTCCGGAGTCAGGCATGGGCAGCCCATGCTAGTGTCGTAGTGGAGTGTAGTTTAGTTCAGATCCCAGGGAAATAGATCTTGATGATAACATCTTGGGTAGACCTCCGAAGGATTTCGTTGTTGTGGCCCAGCCCAGGGAACCAGATTACTAGACTCGCCGACTTACCCCCTTGTGCAAAACGACAAGGTGGTGTACGTCGTGTGAAGTGTGAAATAATCCAGTTTGCGTGTACTTCAAATTACACTAGTGTACACTACAACATTGAAATATTATGATACACATTGAACATGGTCTGCTCTCCACTCCACTAATAGTAGATTACACTAGAGTGTGCACTATATACTTGGGGGAGCGGTGGTCCCTCTCCTCTTCACGCGGGAGGGCGGAGAGAAATGGGTTTGCCCGGAACGTAACATCCCTAAATACCACCATGCCAGCAGACATTATTGCGGTATAGTGTATAATGACGGCACATCTGGAAGTGTTCTTCTACTTGTATGTAAATCGTTATCCTCACGAACTTCGTTGTTTGTATTGAAGCTTATCAACGTGGTACAATAACCATCACGATGGCGCCGAGGCCGCCGCCTGGGGAGATGTGTAGAACAGGACGTTAGAGATGGTAGAACTATAACTTATCGTGACTGGATAATGGCGTACTTCGCCTTGCCTGCATAATAATCCTGAACAGCGGGGAGTATGTACACTACGAAGTAGACTGAGCGTTGTACGTTGACTCTTTTGGTTTGGGGGTGTCTATGTGCCACTTCACCACACCACTACGCTACTACTAAGTACCACACTACACTACACTATTTCGTAGGGCTCGAAACGGATCATCATCAGGACTAGGGGGGGTTGATCGACGCGTTGTCTTGCCTTGAAGGAAAAAAACCAACGACAGGCTGCCTCAATGTTAAGAGTCCTCACTAACCTTGACTAGCGCGAGGCGGACAGGGGGTCGAAGGATGTACGAAGTAATACTATTACTTCGTACGTCGTAGTGGGCAGAGCTCAAGGGCAGAAATATATCTCAATAGTAATGTTTGTTAAGCAAGGAGATCTGTTGATATTAAGTGAGGGAATCAAATGGTAATAGGGAAAAGAAAAAGAAAGAAGAAAAAGAGCGGTGACGGCATCTTACCGGCATGGTACTGAGAGAAGTTGTTATCAGAGCTCCGCCACCCGCCACTGCAATTCCGCACGAAGTTGGGACTCTCTCTGTCCAGGTCAGTCCGTCCTGGTGCGCAAGAATTCCGAAGCAGGCCAGCCGGTGTTGACTTGTCAGATATTATTACCCTGCGGATGAAGTTTCGTGAAGCCTGGCGTGACGTTGATCGACAATGCTGTCATGTACAAGGCAAGTAATTATGAAGCAGTCCCAATGGAGCCTGGCCTCAACGGATATAATTTGACGGATTGATAATGCTAGAGCTGGGTGATGAAGAGAAAAGCAAAGACTTCATCGGGCATCACGAAGAAGGTGGTCCAGCATATGAATCGGCCCCGGCAGCATTGTCCATTTGCGGTTCAGATTCTCAGCCACAGGTCCAGCCTCATACCAGGGTGTGTTTCGAACGTCGACGGCTTGTTATCGCGCAGCGCTAATCAACCAAGAGTGTTGGAACGGCTATGATGGCCATTGGCTTCTTGGATTCCAAGTTCCTGTTGCTGAATGCACTTCCAGGTCGCCATGGCGTCGCCACGCCGACTTGTGCACAGCGAGACCCGAGGTGGTGGCAGATTACAGCAGGGTAGATGCATGTAGCTTGCCACGACCTGCAAAAGCTCCTCCTTCATGAAAAAGCCCCTCTCATGCACGTTCCTTAGTCTGATGGAGACACCGAAAGCCACTCGGGATTCAACGAAGCATTCCACACATTTCTCCGAAGGTGAGAATGCTGCACAGCTGGAACTTGCTTGATGGATCCCTGCCGAGAATTACGCAAATTGGTCCCTTCGGGGAGCATCGCTCAACCGACTCGATTGGACGGATGGAGGTCGTTTGCAGACCACATCGCTGAGGAAGATTGAAACATTGTGAATTGCATCGTGTGGTGTTTGGTTTGACGCCCCACCACCATCTGGACAACATCTGGACGGGGGCAGGTTGGAGTCATTTCTGATCGATTACTGAGGTACGCTGCTCTGTAGAGTCTACTTCGTCATGTTTATTGTCAATTATTGACCAAACCCTTACCCATCTCAGCTGCATTCGAAAAACAAGTTTGGCGAGCTGGCAGAAGCAAGTATAGACCAACTTGCTGCATGTCTTCGGAGGGACTCATAGACCGTTGTTTCTCTCCATGCCATTTGATATTGGATGGCTTTCATTCTCAGTTGTGCCTTGCTGGATATTAAACGAATCACGTGGCTAAGCAGCGCAGCGCCAAGACTGAGACAGACGGGAAGACGTTTTCAAGTTTTCAGTTTTTCAGGGGATGAGATAAAGTTGAGTATGCGCTAAGACCAAGATGCCAGGTCCCTCCTTCCAAGCCAACGATGTGGTGTCCCTTCAGCTGGATCCATCTGCAATCGCCTGCAGCCACTGGTGAAGCGCACTTTGAACACGCCTACATCTCACATCTGGCATCAAGGGGTACACCGAAGCATCAATTCATCAACAACATATCAAAGCAAAAAAAAAAAAAAAAAAAAAAAAAAAAAAGCAATTCACGACACTCATTAACTCTCACCTCCTTTTCAAGCGCATGCGTTTCGTAGTTTACTCATTTCATCTAAACTGGCCCAATCTCAAATCTCATCCCTGGCAGGCCAAGGTCAAGTCTTGATGGCGGTGGACGAGACCTATTAACTAGAACCTGGGCTTTAGGTCCCCCCCTTTTTTTTTCATCCGATATACTTCACTCGTTTAACGCACTCACCGGTGTGCGTGATCCTGGACACTAGGCGGAAGCAGATCGGGTAGTCGGTGAATTCGGGGATAGAAATTTGCTTTCGGAACCGATCAGCCGCACTCGAATCGACCTTGTTTGCTACCTGAGAGCTGTTGTTTTCTGCGCCTGGCCCTTCGTCTCATTCCAGTCAAATCTGATAATGCAACATGGCGCCAAGTTCCGACCCTGCTTATGAGCTGGTCAACCAGCATGACGCCTACCAGGAGCCAGAGCCGGCAGACACCCCGCCCCCGAAGCAGAAGTTCGACCGGGGTATGAGCCGGCGGACCCTCAAGGCGACGGTAATTATCTTGGCGGCATGTCTTATCGTGTTTGTGGTGTTCGAGATCATCTCGAATGATGCCATGGACAGGTTCCGAAAGGCTATGTCTGATGTGGCCGGTGCAGAGGGTGATTGTCCCTGTCGACCATCAAAGGTGCCTCAGTACTTCCAGACGAGCCCTCAATTATGGCCTGGGCCAACGATGACGGGTCAGCCTGCCTTCATGGCCCAGACTGTTGTGTTTGATCCGTCGAAGACTTACGTGCCGAATGAGCCTCTGATGACGGCCGTCCCGGTTCAGGGAATGACGCCTCAGAATCAAAGCATTTTCAGAATGATGGGGTGAGAGGGATCGATGAACCGTTGGCCATGAAACGCCGCGACTGACGGGATACTTTTCAGTTATCTGTCCCCTTATTTTCCTTCTCCCGGATTTGGCGTGGATGAACATCCACTACCTCCTGGTGCCGAGATTATCCAGCTCCATGTAAGTAAGACAGATCGTAACGGGAAAATTCTTCCTAGGCTAGAGTTTACTCTATTGGCGTTGTCTCGTGCGATTTCTGACCCTCTCTTTTCTGCAGATGCTCTCACGACATGGCGCGAGGTATCCAACACAGGGCTCCCATGTCGAACAGTTTGGTCAGAGGCTGGAAGATGCCGCAAGCACATTCAAGGCATCCGGTCGTCTCGAATTCTTGAACGATTGGAAGTATGAGCTGGGTGCCGAAATTCTCGTTCCAAAAGGTAGGCTGGCTCCTGAACCGTGCTTATGTTTGATGATGTAGCGGACTAACACGAGGCTCTAGGACGGCAAGAGATGTACGAGTCTGGTAGGTTTGGGCTGTTGTTGGCATGTGTGGTGAGGTTACGCGTTCGTTAACCCCCCGTATCAGGAGTCTTGCATTCGTACATGTACTCTCGGCTTTATGACCCCAACACCAAGATCATTGCTCGAACTCCTGTAAGGCCTCTCCAAATCTTTATGCCTGGGCTCTCTGTTCTCTGGCGACCTTTACTAATCGTCCTCAAGACACAAGACCGAATGCTCAAGTCTGCCGAGAACTTCATGGCCGGCTTCTTTGGGCTTGAATGGTAAGTAAACCACCGATACTATCGAGGTGTAGTTCCAAGGTTTTATTCCTAACGGCCCGTCTAAAGGACCAAGAATGTAACCCTCGAGGTGATCATCGAGGCCGAAGGCTTCAACAACTCACTCGCTGGCTACTTTGCTTGTCCCAATTCGGGCAGTGACCGTTCTCCCTTTGAAGCATCCGCTAAGTGGAAGGATATCTACCTAAGAGATGGTATGATCTCTTGTCTCTATGCTACTGGCCCCCTTCGCCAGATCCGGCGTCCATTGTATTGGTCTTGCACGGCTAACATCATGGATAGCGACGGAACGTTTTAGTGCGCTCATAGAGGGTTATGAATGGACGGTTGAAGATACCTACTCCGCACAAATGATGTGCCCTTACGAAACTGTAAGTTCTGTCATACTCTAATGTTAGCATCACAGGTACTAACGGCGGAATCTTCTTAGATTGCATATGGATACAGCGTCTTTTGTGATCTATTCACGTATGAGGAATGGGAAGGATTTTCTTATACAATTGATATTGAATTCGCTGGCTCCAGCGGCTTCCAGAGTCCAACAGGAGTAAGTATATGGAAATGGTCCGTCCCTCTCTCCTGGAAAATCGGCGATGCTAAAAATGGGGATCTCAGAGAGCTGTGGGCATTGGATACCAACAAGAGGTTATCGCCCGTCTCAAGAACCAAACCCTCGACTACGTCGGTTCCCAAATTAACGTCACGCTCGACAACAATACTGAGACCTTCCCTCTTAATCAAAGTCTCTACTTTGACTTTTCTCACGACACGAACATAGTATCTATCCTCACCGCCTTCGGGCTCAAGCAATTTGCACCCTTCCTCGACCCGACACAACACCCCGGCCCCCACGACTTCACAGTCTCCCACGTCACCCCCTTCGGCTCCCGCCTTGACATTGAGATTATCCGAACGCCGAAACCGCTATCGAGAGACAGGTCGGGGTACCTCGACGGCGGCGAAACCAAGTATGTCCACTTCATCCTTAACCAGCGCACACTGCCACTGGGAGCCAGCTTGCCCGAGTGCGACACCTCCCGCGTGGATGGGTGGTGCGAGTTTGAAACGTTTGTCCGCGTGCAGGAGAAGATGCCGGAGGTGGCTAGATACGATTACGCGTGCCATGCGGACTTACCAACGTACAAGTATGGTGATATATCCGACGGGGTGCCACCGCCTGTGGATGGTTAGGGTGGACATTGGGAGATGTAATGTATGATGTCCGAGCTGGTGTTTCTAATTTTAGGTTCGTGATGGGGGACCACACTTGATATGGTGTATGTATGAATAATAGTATTGGAAACGTATTACAATTAGGGGAGAGCAACATAAGAAGACGTCGGACATAACAAATCAGGATACATTTTCAAAAGATATTTGGGCTGGAATAGTCCTTGTCCCTGTTTCATGGTCACTAGTAGAAAGATATCTTCAAAAAAACCACTTCTTTTGAAATACGACAATATAAACGTACTGCTAACTCTGACAACGGGGTATTATACAAACTTTCGCTGGGTGCTCTAAGCCCAAATTCTATATATATACTCAACAAAACCGCCTTTTCTTCAACTCTCGCATTCTTTCGTTGGTCAAAGGACAATAATAGATGCAAGTCGTGATAGTTGAAATGCTGGAAAAGAAAAGAAAAAGAAAAGAAAAACAAAGCTGGTGGAGAAGGAACTTGGCCTCTCCTCTAGATGTGTAAAAAAAGAACTCGAAAATTGGTATCCGCCGAGATGGAAAACAACGCAAAGCCCATAAGCAAACGATGTAAAAAGCCGTATCCCATCATAAAGAAAATAGACAGAAGAAAAAAAAATGAATGAGAAACAGCTCGCTAAACAATGTTCGGTCAAGGGAAGTTTAAAAAGAGAAACCAAAAAAAAGGAGATAAATCAGACTCATGCCTCCTTGGAAGGAGGAGGGTGCTCGGGCTCCTGCTCCGGACCCGACGACTCCTGCTCGTGCTTCCCATGAGACGAAGAGATGCTATGGTTGTTAGACCGAGCCTGCATGCTCGAAAGCTCCTGCTCGCCGAGGACGGGAATAATCTTAGTATGCGGCATCTGCTCGGCCTGCTGAGGAGACCAGGCGAGGAAGTCCCTGCGGACCTCGACGTAGTCGTACGAGAACTCGCCGTGCTGGTCGTCGTCGAGACCGAGGAGTTCGGCCTCCTCGCTGGCACGGAGCTTGAGGCCGGGGACGAGATCGATGGCCTTGGCGATGAGGGCCGACACGACGAAAGCGTAGCCGCAGGTGGCGAAGACGTAGGCGATCTGCATGTAGATCTGTCTGTAGTGTCCGTTGACGAATCCGCCGGTGACCCCGACGTTGACGCCGTCGAGGCCGATGACCCAGTCGTAGGCGAAGAAGGCGTTCCAGATGAGTCCGACAATGCCGCCGATGCCGTGCTCAGCGAAGACGTCGAGGGAGTCGTCGATGCGGACTATGAACTTGACTATACGAGGAAATATGTTAGCGAAAATGTCCTCACCAGGAGTAGCTCCATGATAGGGGAAAAAATTCTTACTCTTAGTGCCAAAGTTGCAAGCTACACCAGCAACGACACCAAGGGCGATGGAAGCCCAGGGGGTAATGAAGCCGGAAGCAGGAGTGGCGGCAACAAGACCAGAGATACAGCCAGAGCACCAACCGACCATGGACCACTTCTTGGCCAGACGGAAATCGAGAAGACACCAGGTCATGGCGGCGAACATGGCAGTCAAGCAGGTGTTCCAGCAGGCCATGGCGGCACGGAGGTTAGCACCAAAGGCGGAGCCGCCGTTGAAGCCGAGCCAACCGAACCAAAGGAAGCAAGTTCCGAGGGTGATGAGGGAGATGTTGTGAGGGCGGAAGTTCATCATCATGTGCTCGTTGCGGCGGCCGAGGATCCAGGAGTAGGCGAGGGCGGAAAGACCGGAGCCGATCTCGACGGGACCGCCGCCGGCGTAGTCGAAGACACCCCACTTGAAAGCCCAGCCATTGGAGCACCAGATCCAGAAGGTGAGGGGGCAGTAGACGAGAGTGAGCCAGAAAAAGATGAAGACCATGGCGGGGAGGACGCGGCCCCTCTCGGCGACGGAGCCAACGACGAGGGCGGCGGTGACGGCGGCGAACATCATCTGGTAGAACGAGTAGAGGAGGCCGGGGACGAGGGGAGAGCCTTGGGACGGGGCTCCGAGGACTTTTCGAAGGCCGAAGTGGGCGAGGTCGCCGATGTATGGGTTGTCGGACTCGAGGGAGAAGGCGAGAGAGTATCCCCAGAAATACCACTGGAAAACGACGACGGAGAAAGACATCATTGTAACCCATAGCATGGAAAGAGCTGACTTTCTCCTCGCAAGACCGGAATAGAGGAAGGCGATGCCGGGGACCATGAAAAGGACGAGACAGGAGGCGACGAGGATGAAGGCCTGATCACCAGACTGATACCATTGGTTCAGGTTCTCGGTGGCTTCACGAAGATAAAAATAAGAGAGTCAGTACATATGTGCGTATTAAACACCAAGAGGCTCCATTCATGATCAATGACTTGTCCACAGAGAGCCAGAGCCGGGAATGGAATCGATGAGGGTCGAATTCTTACCGGAATCGCCGCCGAGATCAGGATTGGTTCCATTGAACTCCACCGGAGCTCCTGTGTGGACGTACGACATCGTCGCGGTTGAGATGGCCGGTCAGGCTTTTGTTCCTTCTTTTGTTTAGTAGTTGGCTTAAGGGTGTGAGGCGAGGAAACGGTGAGCGACGACGGGAAGTATCTATGAAGTGAAGAAGTTGGCTATATTAAAAAGACGAGTAGTTTCTCTCTCTCTTTCTCTCTCTAAACAACAGGAAAGTAATTGAGAGTGTTTCCGACTATGTGATCGTAGATTAGAATGAAAGATCGGAACCGAAAGGATGGATCGCCGGTGTAAGGTGTGAAGACGAAAAATGGAACATGACGAGGAACAAGGTACCGGGAAGAGCAGGAAAAGGTTTTTGATATATATGTAAGTGCGTCCCTTTCGTATCTCACCAGAGAAGAGGGTCCCGAGATAGCAGATTTTGTGGAGGAACGAATTGAAAATTACATAGTGTTATCTCTGGCATGGACGAAAGTATTCCGTAAAAGGCATGGGGGGCCCGGAGCCGGGACGGCGGTGCAGGGGGAGTATTTAGAAAGGGCGTAAGAGTAGGACTGGAACTAGTGTACGAAGTAGTTTAGTCGTGGGAGCAGAGGCGTGGACACAAGGAACGATCTAGGTTCCCCACGCCCCAGTTCCTGTTGCAGTTGCGGTTGCCATTGCCATTGCCATTACCATTGCTTGGCGTGGCTGTTGCTATTACTGTTTGCAAGTACAGAGGATTATGGGTGGATAGTGTAGATTTGGGTTGGCGCGGGAGATGGCCCAATGAAGACCAGGAGAGGAATCGAAGAGAGCGCCACCCGGATACCGAGCCCGATTGTACACTGCCTGCATTTTGTCATGGAGAATACTTATGGCTGAGGTTCCTCCCTGGTCCCTGGCAACCAAACTCGAAACCGCAAGATTCTTCTTCGTCTTCTTGAGGGCAGGGAATCATCAAAGATCTCCTGATGATAGCGATGATAGGCCCAGTCCAGCATCACTGACACAGCTCCAGAGACGAGCTGAACTGAGGGATTTCATGGTGCCATCCCTCGCCGTGTTTCTGGATTGGTAACGGCAGATCGTGGCCCTTATCTTTGCATCTCCAAATCTCCAAATCTCCAAAATAAACTAGAAGCTTCAATGGCTCCCATGTTCATGCTGGGCCCGTGGCTTGGAACCACGCGATGCTCCCATCCGTCATGATCACGAAGTTTCGAACAACGTCCCAGGCCCCGGTAACCCAGGCTGTTAGTCGCTGGGGGTAGCCTTCAAAATTCTCCATTCCCAACCCTCACACAAAGACTCGACGCCCGGAGCCGCAGCCCTAGCCTGCTTGCTTGTAGGGGTACTGTCCGGCCCAGAGGTATCACCAACACGTACTACTATGGTTTGCATGGCGATCTGCAGGCGTGCCGTATCACCAGCTGAACACAGCCCCGGGGTATTGGGCAACGGGGACAGCAAGGGTGTGGGCGTGGGCGTGGGCGTGGGTGTGGGATATCACGGAGATGCCCTTAAACCAGTCTCGTCCCAAGCATCTAGTGTACACACACAATATTAAGGGTCAATGGCCAGGGAAGAAACTGAACCTCGGCGGTGGGGAAGGGCCCATGAATGATAATAGTGATCAAACATTTGCTTGATAGACTCACGGAGGCTGTGTGCGTGGAGTCCCGGGATAAGCGAGACCTCCGTGGTAATCGCTGACGCTTCATACGAAGTAGGCACATTGAGGGCGTGTACGGAGGAGGCGCGAAAAGTTTGTGCGTTAATCCTTTCCCCCTTCTTTTTCGCCGTCTCGTTCTGATAAGGCTTTGATTTTGCTTGGTCACGAAAGCTTATCTCCAACGCATGTGTATTATGTACTTGTATTAATATACTTCGAGGTACATCTCCAAGCCATATTTCAAGCTTATTTCTTGCCTGTACTAGTACACTGAACACCGAGTAACAACCTAAAATCTGAATCCACTGATAAGGAAGCAAAAAGGTAAGGAGCAACCCTGTGATTGGTTACATCAGGATGGGTTCTTCGCCTTGCGCCTTCTCACTTCTCGCCCTTTCTCGATACCAGGGGAGATTACTAACGCATGGAAATGTGTGTAGTGGATTTCAGTGTTCGTACGAAGTATTGTGAGAAATACTTCAGCTTCATGCTTCGTAAATTGCCCCGTGATTCTGGGAGTTCTGAAGCATTCAGCTACGACTTCGGAGTCAACTTTCATCACGCCCTCAGGACCCCCATGCCTGCGTTGGCAAGCTCCTGGCCCATTGATTACTTTCCACTACAACCTTTTGATTTGGCCGACTCTATTGGAAGGTCTAGAAGGTGTGATGATTCGAAATATAAACTTTTGAGTCAAGTAACTCGGTGCTTCTCTGGTGTGAAAGCTGTGGATACAGAATATGAAAATGAACCTTCGATTGGGGGCGAAAATCATGGGATAATTTTCCGAAAATGGAAATCACAGTCACGGTGAGTGGTCATGATGTCAGCCGTACCATACTGAAGTGCAGAGAAAGAGAGAGGGAGGATGCACGATGACAGTATGGAGCAAGTCTGCGCTAGCTTCTTTCCGACAATTTTTTTTTTCTTTTCGCGTTCTTCTTCAGGGGCCGGTATAGGAGAACTACTTCGAGCCGCGTCAGGAGCATACGGGGCTGTGGTGTCGTGTGTCGTCGTGGGACATCTTATCTCGAGGGACAAATTGGTCGTTGCTCAGCCAAATCGACAGCGAAGACGGAGGACGCCTCTTGTCTTCACCTACTCAGTACTTACAATTGTACACACACCCCCCAAAACCCGGGATTTTCCTCAACTGCCCTACGGGAATTTCTTTTGCCCGATTGTCTCCGAGCCTCCCGAGTACAAAGGTACAAAATCACCTCGGTCCATCATTAATACTTCGTAGTATTTGAAGGTTAGGAATCTCTCTGTCATGGAAGTTGAAAGTCTCTGTCACGCCGCTCTCTCACCAAAACCCTAGCGGCCACTCACATGCCAGATTTCTTATCTGGGGTGGACGAACAGGGGTTCATAAAAAGACCCTTGCTCTCCAATGTTCCTTTCCCCGTTCCAGCCTTTGCCTCTACTTTGTACGGAGTAGGCTCTCCAATACCTTGTGCGCCATTGGGTTTCGGGGTATTCGTAAGTACGAACTACGAAAGGCGAAGCACTGAAGTGCATTGTTCGGATCAATGTACCAGACTATTGCCGCGACACCATCACCGGCAGCCAAGCGTGGTATGCAGGGACCAACCACTAAGCTGGGAAAGTATGGTCTTTTATATGTATCCAAGACTGCTTGCTCCCACACTCGAATATCAGTTTCGTCTCGGTTTCTACAAATTGTTACGCGAAGCGATGTGTCCAGCAAAGCAGAAGTGCTCCCGCGTCACGACCGAACTTTCGCAGACATACTACTCTTGACGCACGTCGCTGATCCTTCCGTCTCACCTCACCAACTACCGCGGTCAAAAAACCAAGAGTGGAGGCCGTTTCGTAGTGTGGCTTCATCGTCATGGCCAGTTTTCCCTTCGTGCGATGAAACTACAACTTCTACACGATTAGATTACTTCGTAGTGTTAGTCACATAGCCGGAGCTAATCATACTCAAAGCGGGCTAGCAACAATGGCTAAACCACATTCACATAAGACTTCGAAAGGATTCGGACAACCCATTGCCCAATACGAAGTAGATCTGGGTGGGTTCTGCTGCCCAATGCGAACACTGAAAAGCTTGTTCGTCAGGTAAGGCTCAGTTCACCCGGGAGGCTCATTTTGGGGCCATCGAGATCATGGTTAGCCGTTGCCCTACAGCTCGCCATTGCTTGGCGGCGACGGGGCCAATGGAGGCAGCCATGTGATAGAGCTTAACTCAGAGAACGGAATAATAACACATGAAGAGGTGCAAACTTGGACGAGCCTGACCGAGGACAACTACGGGAGTCTTCGGAAGCCTGCCCAAGTGGGAATTTCACCTTACACTACGAAGTAGTTCCCGCGTTGGGCTCGCGGCGGTATCGGAGTCTGGCACCTAGCTTAGAAGATCCAAGGCATTTCCTCCGAGTAGGGTGAACGCCGAATGGGGATAAATCAGCCTCTGTTAGTGCTTCCTGTTATTCAAAAAAAGATGTCATGCAGAAAATATCCAGGGGGTATGGCATCCTGCTTTGACCACAATTGCCAAGGCGGGACCAGTGGACCCTCCATGGTGCCCTTTCCTCCACTTAGCCTTACCCTTCTAGAAACGCTCCATTGATAATATCTCCATCGTATTAGTTTACACTACTTCGTACACTACTATCAAGGCCTCCATGTCTGTCCAGTCCCAGATGCGGTAATGTCCACTCTGAAATGACTCTTCTGGGATGCCAGCCAGCAATTTATACCATAGAAAGAGCGTCAATCACCTCGAAGAAGAACATGTTTTGCGACCCACATTAGCGACGAGCGCACGAACCAAATTCGGATTATTACTGATACTGGAAGAGGCCGAGAATTATAGAAATATTAACGGAAGACCCGACCTTGCACGAGGAATCAAATCCACAAGCAAATCCACGAGCTGACATGATGATGCCAAGTCGAACACAAATGGAAGGGACAACGGAAATTCTTCGGCTAATCTTTACCTTTATTGATGTTGTCCATGACATCTCTCGGTGCTTCTTCACCTCCTTTTGGGTGGGGCAAAGTCTCGGTCGGCCCAATACAGAAGGTTCCAGGTGCAAGCTGCTGCAACTGATCGCCCTGATCAACAATTGACGTAAGCCTAACCAGGGCCAAGCTCCAGCTCACCCAGCTTGATCCATCACCCACCTCACACACGCTCTCAGCTTTGAGCTTCCTTTCAATGACAACAAGCGAGCCTTCTTTTTTCTCATTTTTATTCCATCAACTACTTGAACTTAGGAACACTCATCAATCACACTCACAAAAAATCCAATGATTTTTCGAAATCAGCTTTCCATCTCCTTCCCACCTTGAGTTGTTTCTAGGAGCCCCTCTCTTCTCCTACTGCACCCCACTAGGCTGCCGGTTGCTTTGCGACCTGTCCATCAACTATGCCAGAATTTCCTAAACCTGACTTCCGTGATGTCTCGGTATCAGCAGCGAGCCTTCTCACTGCTAACGATCGAGTATGTGGGCTTTCCTCTCATCTCCCCCTCCCTCTAGTGCCAGTACATTCCTTACGTTCCTTCTTATCTCCCTCATCTCCCTCATCAAGTGCAGTCCACTGACTCGGATTCTTAGTTTGGAAAGGGCGCCGCTGAAGTCATAAAAGACTACGAACTGCCCTACGCCTCTGCCTCTGCATTTGGGCAGTGGGCCACCGATGAAGACGAAGAATCAGACTCGGAGTCTGAAGGCTATGGCCTACCAACAGGTCTGGCCGGCGACTCCCAAAGCCAACGTAGGCCTCGTGCCTCAGACAAGCCCTTCGTGCCCCGTCTCCAACACTGGCGCATGAACCTTACCGCCCTCTCCCAAGTCTACAACCTCTATTTCGCCGCATACGGAAACAAGATTTGGGTATATCGTCTTCCAGGTCCCCTGGCCGTAGGCTTGAAAGGGGATCCAGCTTTGATATTGTGCCCTTCAAACCGCTCCAAGGTCGCCCCTTTGATCGGAGGCCACATTGATAGGGTACACCATGACCATGCCAATCATCTGATTACCGGATTTCTTGGCGACCTCGAATTGCTCCTCATAGCCTACGATGATGGAGATGTGATAGCGTACTACACGCGAGAGATAGCGCGATACGTCGCTCAGAAGGCAACATGCCTGGAATCCTCCTCCCTGCCGCACCCATCACCCTTCTTCCACGAGAGCGTCGGCGCGTCGGCGTGGGGCCTCGCAATTCACGCAAAGTCGCGTTTGATAGCCGTGAGCTCGAACAAGCATGAGGTGACTGTCTTCGCTTTCGCTCTTAATCGCTTGACCAGTAGTTTCAGCAGCTTGAGACACCCTGTCATGGCGGATGAGGAAGCTGCCGTGCTTCAGAGAAAGCGAAACTGGAGGATACTCTTGTTTCTCGGACCCTCTGGGAACAATATACCGAGCATAGACTTCGTCAGCAACTATGCCGGGCATGCAGAATACGTATGTGCTGTCGATATCTCCGAGCAGTTCTGGTTGTTGGATATCTGGCGCCCGCTCGCCCCTCCCACCTTACTTCGTCCCCGCGATACTCACTGGACCCGTCACGAATGGTATGGAACAACCCCCCCGGGCGCCTCTCTCTCTCTAGTTGAGATTTTGAAAAAGCTGCTAATTCCGACTTCCACATCTACTTAGCTTTTGGGGAGTGCTCGCCTTACCTGATACCAGCTTTTTGGACTTGGGAATGGAGCACCCACACCCCAGCAAGGGATATGCGGCTAGGCTGCGTAACTGGCAAGTGGCACTGGGATTATCCGAGTTATGTAGCCCATCCGGAGAGCCACCTCTCTACTGGATAGATGTCAGCGATTCCATGGACCGGGTGTTCAACAGCCCTTTGTTCGATCCAGAGGACGATTATAGTCCAGCTGCTTATCCCATTAAGGCTAGACCTGAGTTCCTTGGTGGGCCTCTCCCTGACATTGAGTTCTATGATTTCTCCCTACCACAGAGCGAAGGCGAATCCAGCGAAGGAGACGAAGATTCCTACGAATATGCCAACGACAATGATTACGAGGTTAATCAAGAGGATTATGAATATGCCGAAGGGGATGAGGATGAAGAAGAGGAGCAGGATGATGATTATGATGATGATGATGATGATGGAGAAGGGGGAGGGAATGGTGGGGAAGGACATGAAGTTGAGATGGTTAACAGTGAGGAGGCAACCGAGGTGACCGAAGACCAGGAACATCAACAACATCATCACCACAACTGGGATTTCGAGAAATACTTTGCAAGTATCATCGTGTCAGGCTCAAATTACGGCCCCCAGACCCATGAACAAACCGGTGGACCGAACGCTTCGGAAGTTCTCGATTTCTTATCGACAGAGATGGACCCTCCAGACTTTCCGAAATCATCCGGGGCACTGCTTCGGCCAATTCCTATCGCCCACTTACCGAAAGACGCACAAATATCTCGTGACCTCGGCGAGCCGGTCCCTCGCATGAACATGATATATAAGCCTCACATCGGAAAAACCTTCAAAGACCCTCATTTCTTCCCCGAGAAGGTGCGGTGGTTAAGGCGGAGGAAGGAGGTCAATCTTCGCCGGTCGACGAAACGAAGTTCTGCCGCCGTCGCCGCCATCGCTGAGTACACCAGCTTTTTTGTCACTGCGAAATCAGATGCTCGGCTCATGTCTACCGAAGCCGACTTCATCGACCTCTATTGCGCCGATCCCGCCCGGGTTCCCAGCCTGCCCGGCGCCTACTCCCATATCTACCGCGTCAACATGGTCCTGCACGTTCCCGAGTTAAATCTCGTCGTGGCCGCGAATCAGGCCGGGCGCGTGGCTCTCATAAGTCTTATAAAAAGCCCCTTTGCGTACCCGAGGGCCGCGGGTGACCGCAGTTTCCGAGTCGACATGCTGCTGCCGACTAGATACGAGGAGGCGAAGCGGAAGCTCCGCCCGAAGGTCCCCTTGTTTGGCGTCGCCATCGGTCCTGTTCCGGAGGTGTGCGATAAGAGCCTACGCCTGCGACCTGTACACGGGAGGCCGAAAACTCCAGACCAGAGAGAGTATAGGCTGATCCTGCACTATCGGGACCATACTATCCTCACCTATGTTATCAGCCGCCCGTCACCGTATAGCTTGCGTGTGGTTTGAGCATTTGAGTGAACACCTCTTCCCCTACCTTCCATCTCCTTTGTTGTTTTGTCTTTTTTCTCTTTTCCTCTCTTTTTCTCTTTTTCCTTTTCTTTTTTCTTTTTGTTCTCATTAGATACCAAATCATTAGGATGGCGTCTGGTTTTCATGCATCAAGGAGTGGTGGATTGGTAGAGGGTACATGGAAGTTTCGAAAGGATTGATACCAGAGGCACAAATGATAAAACATTTGAGGGAGCTCCCAGGATTGGGGTTACTACTTGTTTACGAGGATGATGAATGATGATGGATTTTGCGATTCTTTTGCGTTTCATTGAAAATAGCGAATACCATGACTAGATTTCAGGGAGGCAAAACAAGCAGAGGAGATGAAATTGATCTCTTGTGAATGTAATTTATTGTACTATATTGGTTTTGGCTTGTTGACTTAGGTCTGTTCAAGGCTGAGATCTTCTTTTGTACTTCTTTTTGTGTTCTCTTTCTGCTTTAACCACCTCATAACCTTTTGCTCAGAGCAACACAAAAAGCATTGAGTGTGTTCTATGATATCCATTTCGCCTCGCATATACACAAAACATAACGTTGATTGCCCTGGCTCCCAACTTCTAGGAACCAAAAAGCATAAAGGAGAGAAAAGGGAAAGGGAGAGGTGAAGGACTTTCGTGCTTTTTGTGTGTGGGTAGACATCAGAAAGAACCCAGAAATCAAGGGAATCAGAGCATTCATGTGAGGGCAAAGAAAAAAGCGGCCTGCAGGAGACAAGAAAAGGGGAAAGGAAAGGAACAAGAAAAACAAGAAAAAAAAGAACGAGAACGAAAACAAAAAGACGAACCCATGAGAAAACCCGGGAAAAAAAAAAAAAAAAAAACAAGCAAGGCTCAAGCTTTTCATGTACTTCTTCATAAGTCATAAATCCTCGTCCTCCCGGCCGCGCCATTAGGCGACCCCTTCCTCGAAGGGATCCTTGCCGCCGTGACGAAGCGAACGGCCTCGCGCCTCTTTTCCTCGAACTCCGCGCTCCTCGCGCGCTCCCGCTCGACGAACTTCTCCCTCAGCGCGTGTTCGCGGATAGCGACTTCCATCTGCTGCCGGTAGAGGTTGTCCTTGCGCGAGCGCTGCTCGATCTTGAGGCAGATGTCGTCGAGGCGGCGGGCGAGCCCCGCGTGGACGGGTCTCGGGGGGAGGAGCGCGTCATCGGTGGACAGGGAGCGGTCGGCTTCGGATCCGCCCCAGAAGCAGCGGAAGATGATTTTGGTCTTGTCGGCGTCGAGGCTCCCCCAAACGATAATCTCGTCGCCGTTGTAGAGGCGCATCCAGTGGTGGGCGGGAGACTCGGGCTTTTTGGCGTCGTGGGAGAGGAGGTGCTGGTTGTTGATCCAGATGCCGTTGGTGGCCTTTGTGCAGATGTAAAACGCATATGACCCCTCGTCCTGCTGGTTGCGGAGCCAGGGTTGCGGGTGCCGATCGCGGGCAGCATCGAAACCCTCCTTATAGAGGAGGATCTTGAAGGCGAATTTAGGGACCCGTACTTCGGTCTTGGGCTCATAAACATGGGTATTTCCCTGTCCCCGGCCCCATGAGAGCATAGAATCGGCGATGGGGATGGAGATATCCGTAACCGCGGAGTCGGGCGCTGATTCTAACAGGCCAACCAGGCGGCTGCGAGACGGGTCTTCTTGGACGGGCACAATGATGCCTTCGGTAGGTAGGGTATCAGGGATAGAGTCGGAATCATCACCACATTCTAGCAGGACAGGCGGCGCGGTGGACGGAATGTCCATCATCTCGTCTCTTAGTCTCCGGGAGTCGCGCCGAAGGAGCGTTCGCGGGTTCGTCTGCTGAGGCGGGGGCTCATTTTCTTTCGTTTCCTCGGCCGCGCTCCAGTCTGTCGGCGGGAAGTACTTCATCGCCAGCGCCCACAGCGGAGACTTGCCTGGCTCGAACTTTTCGCCCCTGTCTCGCGCAGCCTGCCGGAAAACATCGAGCTGCAGCTGCGTCATCTCAGGGTACTTAACGTGGTGTGTGCTGGTGTTTTTCCGATCCCAGAAAATCGTCTTGTGAACAGGCCGGTCGATCTGGCGCCCGGACTGAAGTCTTTGGACGGCTGGGATAGAGGCAAGAAGCTTGTATTCCTCAATGACGTCCTCCGAAAGTCCTTCGATATTTGCCTCGGACTTGAGCCGTTTAATAGTCGGTTTATCGCGTTCCTGGCTCTGATCAAACTCGTCGCTCGTGTCGTGGCTCGGTTTCCGCTTGCTCGTCATAAAGTCGGTCGGCTGCATGAGCACCCGAGAGCTGTCGCTCTTCGAAGCTATACCAAAAGTGCCTCCAATGGCAGGCTCTGTACGCCCCAGGCTTTGCGACTGCACGTCGTGGACGAGACTCTGCAGCTGGTCTGCCGATTGATTGTGCGGCCCGATGGATGCCTGCGCGTTCTGCTTCGGCTGCGAGCGCCTATTTGGTGTAAAATGGTCCGAGTCGTCAAAGCTGTCAGGGGCCTCGGAGTCGAGGATAATCGTCTCTCCTGCGCTATCAGAAGTGGCGTTTGCGGCGCGCAGATTCAAGCGATGCGAAGGGATGACGCCCGAGCTGCCGATCGCCGACACGTCGACCTCCCCAAATAGGCGTGGCGTGTGTTTCGTAAAGTTTTCCTTCTCGGACTCATCATCATCGTCCATAAGATCGTCACGGATAATATCTGATATCACAGCGCGTGTGGCGGCCCGCCGCGTCACGCCCCCATCTTCTAGGCTTAGTTGGGATGCGTTTACCTGGAGCTCGTCGTCCGTTATCTCGTCAAAAGACTGAGCATAGCCCGCCCTGAAGGCACCACCCCCCAACCAAGGGTGGGAGCGTAGTTCTTGCACTGTGGCTCGGAGTTCGGGGCGCCTCTGGAGCATGAGGCGAATGAAATCAATGCCGTTGCGCGACACGCCCTTCATTTCAAGGGGTTGGATGTTGAGGTCTGTGGTCATGATCTGGTGGAGCAACTCAGAGTAACTAATGCCGCGGTGGACGGGGTAGGGAGGGGCTCCGGTGAGGGCGTAGAAGAGCACACCACCAAGCGACCAGACGTCTACAGCATGGCCGTATCTCTGTCCCACAGGACGGCGCGCCTTATTCCGCGGATTCCTCCTCCCCATGTGGTCGTACTCGGTAAATTCAGTATACACTTCCGGCGCGCAGTACAGCAATGTACCGCAGAAGGTTCTGAGAAAGGTTTGCTCGCTATCCACCATTTTAGAGAGACCAAAGTCTGTCAGTTTGACCTCGAATGGTTCGACGGAGCTCACTAAGATGTTGTCGGGTTTCACGTCTCGGTGAGTGATGTTATTTTCGTGAAGGTATTGAAAAGCGTCTAATAGCTGAGAAGCCATGACCTTGACTGTATCTTCGGGGAGGGGTCCATGATCGTTTATAAACTTGCCCAAGTCGCCTCCGGCGATGAACTCCATGATGATAATCAGGAGGCGATTATCCCAGTCAAAATGTTCTATATACTGTACGATGTTCCTCTAAAGGTTGGTTGGGGTGTTAGCAGAAGGGTTTTTACCAAGATCAGGAAGATAAGCCAATTCACGACGAAAGAGGGGGGAGAAGGGGGGGAGAAGG